>CAJNIZ010040446.1:162759-182706 GCA_905231905.1 Symbiodinium pilosum
TTAGGATTTAGGGTTTAGGGACCCACAAAAAGGAAGACCTCTAAAGCTAGCTCCATGAGTAAACATGCTTCGCAACATGCATTTCCCAGCGGACCCCTAGCATCATAGACAGATCTTCACTCAAAGGTTTCCAACCAACCAAACAAAGCGCATTTATCACGCAAAAAGATATGCCCTGACATCAACCTCCACGACGCAAAGCCGCATGTCATAACATGTTATCTTCCCTCCCGCTCGGCCGTTGGGTTTCAGGCTTTGGGAAAGTTGCCGGAAGCTCGCACTAATCCGTAAGATGTCGCAGGTCTCCTGGCTACCTCTTAAATGGCTCGCACATGATAAGCGGGATCTAGATGGCAATTGTCCCACCTACACACCTACGCACCTCTAAACCCTAAAGTAAGACTGAAGGAAAACAAAGTCAGGATAGGTTCTGGATTTAAGCCTCCATCTTGTTGAAGAACTCCACCTGGGCTGCATTGTGCACCGCGCATCTTTCGAGAATTCATCATTGCTGGCTATTGCAACTCGTCCGACATCTCTCGAAAATCTATGTCTGAACCAGCACTGGCTTCTTAACAGATCCCTTCTGAAAGTTTCTCAGATGTTTGGTTCCAGCCCATGAACAGAGTGCCAAAGATGCGCAACACCGGGGCATGCGCGGACTGCAGGACACCAACAGCCTTGGCGACATCCACAAATTCTGACAGCACCTTCAGAGCCAGGAGGGGCATGGCATCGTGGGACAAACTGTGACGATGCGACATATGCCTCTGTGTTATACTATATTGGGGTAATGGAAAAAATGGAAGCTACTATAGTTTATTGGGATTACATAGGGGTTCTGCAAGGATACTGAAAACGAAAACAGAAGCACCCAATATACTATGATATACTGTCATGTCTTGATGTCACGCGGAACACTTTTAGACATGGCGGCAGGTAGGTCAGGATTTCGATGCGACCTTGCGGAGGACCCTGGCGTTGACCAGCAGGAGCTCGCAATCCGTCAAACACCTTGCACCCGAAGCCCGCACGCTCAAAGCTACTGAAGTGAAGCAAATGCGAGAGCGTTCGCAACCCTATAAGACCAAGCAGCATGCCGTTCCAGAACCCTGAAAAAAGTGAAAATGCACTAGTCTTCATTGGGCCATGTTGTTTGGGGCATGTACACCTCAAACCAGAGCTTCTCGAAGCAATCTCCATGTACAGTGGCCTTAGACAGGACTCATGTCATAGGACACAAACTTGCTTCTGCGACACCCCAAACCATGAAGGGGGCAGAATACTTACCCATATCATTTTGAGGCCGATTTGGGGTACCCTCAAAGGGATTAGACAAGGAAAAAGGGACCACAACAATGAATATCATTTAGGCGTCTACAGTAAGACCCTTATGGACCCCTATTCAATCCCAGTTGCCATTTCATGTTCCTTGTCTTTTCCAACAGATTCTCCACTACTCCAGTTGTCGAGCAACGTGCTACTGTATATGCCTAGATGATTACCAACCTTATCCCCCCTATGAGCCTTATTCAAAAACAGTAGAATATTTTCCCCCCAAACCCTTATCAAAATCATATGGGTAGACCCTGAACCCTAAACCCTAAGTCATATGGGTTGTTCTCAAAATTATGGGCCCCTTTTTGTTATAGGTTATATTACGGCACCTAGTATTTAGGAGTACCAAAACGGGACCCTAGTTTTGGGAACTACCCATATAGGCCCCTAAATTTGGACGGGACACTTGATGGAAGCAGTTCTGGGAGCCTCCGAGAGCAGCGCCACCTCCTTGCACAGGAGTCTGGCAAAAACTGGGTTGCTGTTAAGGAACTTAAGTTAAGTTACCATAATGGGAATATATAGTAAATAATAGGGTTTCCTCAATATAGTATCTTAGATTAAGTTTCTTAACAGCAACCCAGAAAAATGAGCCAATAAGCGACATGTTTAGAGGTTGTTGTAGGCTTAGGGTTTAAGGTCTGAGGATGTCTCGGGTCTAGAATCTATGGTTTCAGGGCTTAGGATTGAGGTTCTGAGGCTGAAGGCTTCTGAATTCGGGCCATTTCTGGACAAAAGTTGCTTCTGCAGGTGGAGGAAACTTGAGGGTTCTCAAGGCCAACAACAACCATATTGGGCAATCTCTGTTCCGGATGATATACAAGCAGCTACGCCCTCCACAGGTCAGGACTGAAACGTAAGCGTAAGCCTACCACAGAACGACCATTGCTTCCGTCCTTTTGGGGTGCTATGTCAGGGTTACCTCCCACACTATGGAGAGGCTGCTTTATGAGTTCCCGGATGATCCTGGGAAGCTGTGGCAGCTGCAAGTCTTGATAGCTCTTGGTAAAACCCCATTTGACCAGCCAAGGCATCTCTTTGGCGGGCATGTCTTACTTATCCTGCCCTCTACAATCAGGTTGCCGCCTGATGACTGACTGATGTGATTAGCGGCTCATATGAGACATAGTCTAAACTCCTAGTATCCCCCATAATAACCCCTATAGCTATATAGTTCTACTCGTGCTGAAGTTTCAGCTCACCCAAAGCGCTGGCCCTACTTCTGCTGACGCTTTGCGCCGGGGCACGGGGGCCTCCTAGAACTACAAATCTAGTTCTACTCCCCCATATAACTCCCCCTTTAGGGAGTTTAGACTATAGCTCAAATCTTCGGCTTTGTTTTACGCAAGGGTTCCAGCTTGGGGTGAGGAAAGGATGGCTGCATTCGGTATTCTTCCAGTGTCTGTTCCCAGCTTTGTGGGCATTCACTTCTGAGGCTTCAAGCCAGCTGGACCGATTCAATGGAGGAAGCCCTACACCCTACCTGGGTATGTGCATGTGTTTCCTTTTGGAGGTTGCCTTCTTGGTTTTTGTTTTTTTTAAAAAAAAAATAGGGCCAGTTGCACAAAAAGGCTGGGCCCAAACTCTCAACAGACCCTGATTTTGTCAGGTCGGGCCCTTTGGCCAACGCTGATGACCCTCAATGGGGGTTTCCCAACATTAGGGGTACCTTTTTGGGAGTCCCCATAATAAGGACTGTAGTATTTTGGGGTCTATATTGGGGTCCCCCTTATTTTGGGAAGCTACTCAATACATCCTGAGGTGCCGGCTCCAAACACGGATCCTTGCTCTACAACATTCACCTGGCCAAACATGGGAATTTCCCGATGAGTGTGGTACAAACAAGGAGGACCGAAGAATAAGAAAGTGAGTAGAAGGATGAGGATCGACACCACAGGCCTTTAGCTTGATAGTCCCCCTTAAGTAGATAGAATATGGGGCATATGGGGATCTTATTACAATATACCCAAAGCCATAGTCTATCTACTTAAGGGGGACTATGGTTCCCACCAATTCCAAAACCAGGAAAGCTAGTCAAGCACGTGTTGCTTTATTCCAGCCCCTGGTGGCAATTCCCATTCCAAGCTCGTGAACTCCCACTTTGGGATTCGGGGCTAGCAAATCCAGCAGAGCGCCTGCTCCCCAAGGAAGGTTTCCTGCAGGAAAGGTGCTGGGGATTTCAAAAGTGGAAGGCTAGGGGTCCTGGGATAGCCGTTTCCTCGGACGATCTTTCCTCCGTAGCCCTCGTTTTGAAAAGAGACTCCCTCCCGTGCAGCTGTGCATCCCCTAGTTTCGTGGGGTAGGTGCTTTTGGTGCTACGGAGCTGCTCCGTTGACGCACGGCCTCAGGTCACATGCAAGACTCGCCTCTGGGACAACCTCAAATTCTAGAAGACAAATCCCCAAAATCCTGTGGAAGATTCTTGCAATGATCATGCAAGCAGTCTAAGATGCAAGGACATGTAGTTGCATGATCTTGCAGCACGCAGGCTGAAAGGTTCTGCAACTGCCGAAACGAGCTGGTCAGGAGCAGCACGAGAAATCATGTCCTCGGTAAAGGTGCTGAAGCCTTCAACGGTGGCGTAAACCTGAGGAAATCTCAACCAGTCTGGTCTGAAACAATTCCTGCCACATCCACTGACCGCCGGAGAGCAAAAAAAGTATAAGGCAAAACAGGAAAAAGAGAAAGAGACCCCGGCCCCCAGCTCCCGGCTTTCAGGATCCCAATCTTCAATCCAAAGCTCTCACTCTAAGCCTAAGAGCTTTAGGTGTGCTGGGCTTTCGGACGCTCCGGCCCCAGGCGTCCTGCATCCTGGCACTGCCCGGAGCAAAAGGTTTGGAAAAAAAACAAAGGAAATGCGTGTCCATTGCATCAGAACTCAGGTTTCAAGATTTTGATAACTCCAATATATACCCTATACAACCCATTATAGTAGTTTCCATATTCTTTTCCATTATCCTTATTGGGAATTGACATGATTCTAAATTACCCTGAGGGCTCGGGGTGTCCGGTTAAGG
Source organism: Symbiodinium pilosum (assembly GCA_905231905.1). Lineage (NCBI taxonomy): Eukaryota > Dinophyceae > Suessiales > Symbiodiniaceae > Symbiodinium > Symbiodinium pilosum. The sequence continues at coordinate 167,115 of CAJNIZ010040446.1, forward strand.
GCTCCGAGTCGAGGACATGTGGATTTAGGATTCAGGGTTCAGGGTTTCCGGATGCGCTGCAGATAAACACTGATCAATATTCTGCACAGCCTATATGTGTTTCGTGGGTATGTAACATGGCATCAGGGGGTTCTGCAGCATCATCCATCTCAAGACGAAGAAACCTTTTTTGGCTAGCATGGTATCCAGTATTTGTCACGCGCATGGCTCAGCAACAACGTGCTGCATTTGGGAGTGCAGAAATTGGTCTGCCCTCTGAGACCACCTCTCAGGAGCAAACTATCCAAATGCCTTGTGCATGTATCATACCAAGCGTTGATGATCCAAACTATTTTGAGTGCCTCTGCCAGACAGAAGAAGTGTCCACTGCTGAACTGTCTTCTTAGCTTTGTACCAGCTGTTGGAAGTGCCAAATCTCAACTGCGTTTCCAAAAATGACCGCCTGCATGCTCATAAGTCAATGCAGCAGCAACAGCAAAGCCATAACTAGCACGCCTAGCAAGTTCGGAGGTGCCAGCTGAACCCTTCCTTTTCAGAATAAAGCCGTACTAAAGATGGACCTGATGGTGTCATCGCGCTTCTTCACACGCCTGCTGCAGTGTCACCAGGGCTTCTCTCCGGAAAACTCTCAGACCTTCGCGAACAACCCACTGCCACACTCACAATCCGTCTTGTGTCTCACGCCGCCATTCACGCAATGCCACTACCCAGCACCAACAGAGCACAAAAACAGCAGGAAAAACACATCACACTGCCGAAAAATTTAACCAACAAAACTAAAAAAAACACAAGATCTAAAGGTCCTACGCTGTACTGCTTACAGCGCCACCTTAAAACAGCCCCATCGAAACACAGCTGGGCTGCGGCCGTGTGGGTATCTTCTCGCGGATCTGCCAGGACATTGCAGAGCAGGGCCTCGACACTGCGCTAGCTTCCCTCACAGCAATGCTATTCATTCAGCGATCTTGGGGGCTGCTTGCTGTCAACCCACGGTGCGACTTAAGGAGGCCAAGAGTATGACTGCAGAACGACAACACGCCTCTTCGAACTTCGATCTTGTGGGTTTGGGAAACCCTGAACCATCTTTTGAGGAGACTTCCTCTGAAGTCACAGAAGGCTGACGTGACAGCGTTGTCGATAGGATCGGAAAATTATCGACATGCCGCATCTTGTAATGCTCCCCTCTCCAACCTGAGATTACATCGACTCAGCTTCTCTCGGCTTTTCGAAGTCTTTCTGTACTTATCATGATGGTCCCAACGGCAGCGCCTCTCACTCGGTGTGCCACGCACACATATACTAAAAATTGCCGGAAGGACAGGCATAGCTACTGTAGAGACCCAGCCTGCTGTTGACTCTTGACCAAATCGTCCTGGCACAACAAGCAAGTGCCCGTTCCAGCAATGCAAACACTTCTGTCCAAGCAAGCGGGCAAACCAACCTTAGTAGCACAGCAGACTGCTCACCTCCCTGGTGTATCGACCCCTTCAATCTCGGAATCCTCTCATGTTCTTTTAAAATTCTTTTACAGCCTCATAGATACGATCCTGGCGCGCTGTCGCGCACAAGGTTTGGAATGTCGGCATATATTGGTTGGCTTTGACTTTGACAAGTGGCCCCTCCTCTACTTCTACGCTCCATATTGCAGGATCAACATCAGCTTTTTCTTGGTTGAAGACCTCAAGAAAACTGATGGGGAAAATGTCATATATACATATATGTATACATATATATATATACACATATTAGCAGGGATTTGTGGGGTAGTGTTTGTGATGTTTCTGGAGAAAGCCTGCCACTGGGCATCAAAACTCCCGCTTCGGTCCTGTCTCCCTCGGCCCCGTTGGCCGCAGGGCCAGGCCTGCTGGTTTTCAGCGAGTGGTCTGCACTTAGGGTTTAGGGTTTAGGGTTTAGGGTTTTAGGGTTTAGGGTTTAGGGTTTAGGTGGTCTGCACCTAAACGAAAACCACTACTCCGGTATCCATTAGGTGGGCCCTGCTAATAGACAATGTAAGGGATGATAGTGATTATATTAGGGTCCTCTTATATTCCTAGTATTCCACTATTACAGGGTGGGGGGTCCTCCAAAGGTATCCCGTCCGAGCCAACTGAACAATGCAGGGACTCCCTGCCTGGAAACGTCTGGACCCTGTGGCAACTCCCACGCACGCAGCGAATCAAGCCTGGCGTAACCCCAGGAGAAAAGCTGGCAGGGGACAGGACCAACTTGCACCAACATGGTTTAGGGTTTAGGGTTGCTAGAGGCTGGCATACGAAAGGACAGTCGATCTACCAGCCATCAAGCAACGATCGCATCCATGTCTGCAACAAGATGCTACGTCAAAAGTTCCTCAGTTCATCACCAAACAACCCGGCCGAAGAATTGAACCAGAATGCATTGCAGCAACTTGACCCTGATTTTCTGGCAACTGCATAGAGGCCCCCGGTGCCTTTGACCGATGCCAGTTGGTGGCACCTCCTGCTGGGGATGCGTTTTGAACGACAAAACGTGGTAAACCCTCCCACTCAACTTGCCTACGAAACATCAGACTCCACTCTGGCAACAAACGCAACTTCACCAAAAAAAATGCGTTTGATGACCGTCAGAGTCTTGGCAGGGTTTGGCTCGAAGCTTGTAGCCTGCGCATGATGACGTCTTACAACAGTTGTCCTCCACCCCAACTACCACAAATTCCGAGTCTGGGATGCAAACTGTATGTCTTAAAGCCTCATTTGCGGCCCAACAGAGTGCAAGATTGCCCGTTCAGATGGAGATTGCATGACAACTTCACGCCACACACACACGCGCACAGCTACCCTCCCCCAACATGATGTGGTAGTTTCCCAAAATGAGGGGACCCCAATATAGACCCAAAATACTATGGTCCTTATTATGGGGACCCCCAAAAGGGTACCCCTAATTTTGGGAAACCCCCATGTAACAAGCACAAGGCACCTCCGACTCTTTCGCCTCCTTGACTTCCGTGTCCACGCGCCTTGGTGGAAGTAAGGTCTAGGGATTAGGGTTTAGGGTTTAGGGTGGTATGATTTAAGGGGCTTCTCCAAATGGGGTACCATGGGGTACCCTGAGGGTGCTGGAAAAACATGGCAGCCCTTTTCATAATCATGTAGGAAGTTTTTCGAGAAACTCCAATAGGAAGTGCACACCCGCCAGCCAAACCCTAAACCCTAAACCCTAAACCCTAAACCCCATACCCTAAACCCCAGACCAAGGAGCCCAGCTTCCTGCCCAATGCACACAGACATCAGTGGATTTTTTTCCCAAAATTAGAGGTCCCCTTTTTAAGGGATCCCCACATTAAGGATTATAGCATAGACATCAGTGGTTTTTGTTCAAGATTAGAGGTCCCTTTTTAAGGGGATCCCCACATTAAGGATTATAGTATTTTGGAGTCTACATTGGGGTCCCCCTATTTTAGGAAACTACCAAGTCCTCTACCGCACTTGCGTCAGAGACGATGGCATCTTCCCCTGGCGCAGACTCCACAAAACAGACTCAGACCAAAGCCGGAAGGCCATGACATGAAAGTTCCGTGAAACCTTGCCTGACAAAAATTGTCGCGTCAATTCAGTAGGGCCTCCATGATGCTGGGAAGACATCGCGAAAGTCTTTTGTTGGATAGCCAAGTAATCCAAATACGACTTCCAACATGACGAACCCTTTCCTTCACGCTTGATGTGACTTGCAAAGGTTGACCTGGGGGGCACGGCGTTTGAAAAAAGGTGGCAGCGACTATGCTTTTGTGGGCAATATGTTCTTCATCACCTCATCACTCACAAAACGTTCATGTATCAGTTCCATGTGCGAACTTGTCATGTCAGTATGCTTCAAACTCAGGAATTGAAATTCTGAAGTTGCGCCACACTGCAAGAATACCGAAAGATGAAGTCAGGGAACATGCTTGGAGATTAGGTTTAAGTTGATAAGTTGAAACCAGTGCGAGACCCCACTGCAAGCCCTTCTTGCATGTACTGTGTCTGCACAGAAATGGTATCCCTTCGCGTCCTTTGCATACAATCACGTATTCATATGAAAAAGACATGCTGTATCGGTTGATACAAGCACATAATACCAGACCCCACTCTATGGTGTACAGTATTTTGCTGTGAACGCAGCACAATGCTCAGAATGATGTGTGACAGCTATCTATCCGCTACGTCTTCTGTTGACTGTTATCCTCTTTTCACCCAGGCTGGGCTTATGCTGCACAGGACCTGCTCGTAGCATCAAGGAACAGGGTTTGTGCTCCCAGGAGCCACCTCTGCAAGGTGCTCCCGAGGGCTCGGTGCTGCTTTTGCTGCACACACGAACACCTCAGCTCAAACCATCCGAACAAACCTTCTACAAGTTGAGGGGCACCTTGAATGTGGAAACATGCTGTAAGGCTCAAAGCAACTAAGCTTTCTGATAAGCCTCAAAGTCAGGAATTGACAAGTTCACGTTTTACAGTTGTTTCCCGAACCTTCAGCAACAGTGCCACACGTGCTATAACAGATCCTATCCTCGCGGCTTGATCATGTTGGACACTTGCCATGTGCCCAAGCCTAGCACCCTGCCTTTGCAAGAAGCACAGCTCATCCAAGAATCCTGAGTCCTTCCTCACATGCCAATGACCAGGACCATGTACTGCGGGAGGTGGATGCTCGGCTCTAATCAATTTGCAGGGGTGTCCATGTGCCTCTTGTCCATGGGCAGGACGGAGCAAGCTAACAATACGTCAGGGATTTGTATGCAACAAATGTTTTAGAACTCCTTTCTGAGCAGGTATGCCGAAAGTCCAGGCAGTATCGTGCATCCTGCCGCTCAGCTCCGCACCGCCACGCTTCCTTTGAGCAATAGGTACAGACCTGATGACAGTCAAATGTATCTGCATGTCATGACATGAAAAATCAGGCTGTGGAGGGCTTCACGTGCTTCATCTAAGCACGGAAACGATGAAAACCTACATGCCATCAGGGTCAAGCCTCTTCGGGCAGCTTCATACATCCAAACGGGTGGCGGAAAGTCTGCGCTGACCGCTGCGATGGTTTTGATCTTGCTTCACTGCATGAGTGGACCACATGTGTAAGTATAGAAGCACTGCCGTAAATAGTCCAGCGCTCTCCCACTTATCGCCCAGCTCATTTTGGGATGCTTCAGTGCTTGAGGAATGTAAATGAAAGAAGTTGTTGCTGCCCTTCGTGGAACTTTGCGCAAGTTAAGAAGGGCCCTAAAGCCTAAACCGTACACCCTAAACTAAAGATCCTTTCAGACCTTGCCTCATTGCGGACGTGTTCTGCCGTGCGCGCCGGTCATCAGTTGCTAGCTGTGCGTGATCCCAGGCAACCATTTCCCAATCTTTCATCAGAGGTCAAAGCCGGGTGGGATGGCCGGGGTCTAAAATGTGTGCACCATATCAGACACCATATAAGCCTCAGAAGTCACGAGTTCATATCGCGCAAACTCAGGGGATCACCCCAACCTCATACACCATCTTGGGATTCTATATGTAGGTATGCATATGTGATATGTGCGTAGGGACCTTATTGTTTAAGTAAATGAAACCACTTAATTACCCTTTTGCTTGTGGTCGGTCGGGGGCCTAACCGAGGCAATAAGGCACTTGACAAGCCCGCGGCTGGTTGCTTCATCTCCTTGGCCTCAGCATCAATGCAAGCGAACTCCAACATGACCTGGGGTGCATTTGACATCAAGACCGTCCAGGCTCCAGGCGGAAAATGACCTGGTCTTTGCACTCATGCCGGATCGTGGCAACCTGTTCACGAAGGTGCGTCACTCAAACAAACCTCCATGGGCGCTTGCGCCATTTCCTTACAAAGGGGCGTCGCTTGCACCATCCCAATACAGAATGTCCTGGCTACCCTTTTGGTCCTCAATACTCGATGACAAATGCTATCTCAAGTTGTACACGGTTACCACAAACACATGGAGCAACAAAACCGACCAGTTCCTGGCACCTCTTGCAAAAACTATAAAGACCCGTGGAATGCTGTTTCATCACAAGCTACAGCAGAAAATCCACCCCTGTCACCTGAACGACCCCCAAACACTGCTTTTATACCGCTGACCCACAACTGCAGAATCTACGTCTGCAACATCCTACAACATTTTGTTCAAAGGCAATTGCTAAAGGGCCATCTCCACCAACGTGCATACAATTGAAGATAACTCTTCCAATTGCACCATCACATGTCTGCCATTGCCACTGCTAACACACAGATGGAAACTTGTGCACCAGTGCCTTGGCAATCTTGTGGATGATGCCAAGTTTCTCCCTTTCCATGTTCATGAAAAAGGGTGCTCGTCCTGCAGCCGAAAGAGAAATTCTATACCAAATTGTATCAAATTGTACAAGCTGCAGGCGATTGCATGTAGGAACAAAACGCGCACTGCTCAGGTCAACGCGCAGGACATGTTCCAACTCTTTCCGACCTGGGCGATAAAGTCAAATGCAGCACGATCCTTGCACGCCGAAATATGGCAACTCTCAGTGCGAAACGCGCTTTTGAACTCTCCGATTCATTCTGCTGCGGCAACCGCAATTCCCCTGAGCATCAACAACTTGCAATGAAAACAAAGTCCAAAATGAACCTCCTAGAGACAAAACTGTGCCCATGCCTGCCTTGCTTGTCGGCTGTGGGTTGGGCTTTCGCCTTCCACACATACGAAACAGAGCCGTCACATCTTATCAAACCAGCTGTCGAAACCAAAGCCTGGCTTGCGTGATATGTGTAATCCATGCCGCGGACAACCCGGCAAAGTTGCAGCCTCACATCATGAGAGAAAAAACCAACAACCATGCGCAAGGGCGTCATGTGATTGCTTTCAGGCTTTGACTGTGTCCAACCCTTTCGATTGTATTCGCGACCTTAGTGAACTCCAAGCTGGCCGCGTTGCATAGCCGTGCCGCAAGCACTTGGTGTCCAGCAATGAATCAAATTACGTTCCTTGTTGTTTGTTGCCGTTACCTCCTGGACATCATGTCCGCAAAAGCATGACCAATCAGCAGAAAATTGACAGCGATTCAAAAGCAACGGTCCGCAAACAACAACACACTTGAAATGTTGTCCTCATGCGTGAGTGTGCGGGAGCGAGTTTTGCCCTGGCACCATGTTGGATTTCCCATCGCTGGCTCGTGGCTTCAGCATCAGCTTTGCATGATATGACATCACGATGACTTCATGGGGGCTTGGCTCCAAGTTGCCCACGACGTCCGCTTTGTCTCAAAACGTCCAACCAATCCTCAACATCCTTACGCTCGTCTCGGAGTTTCGACACACTGAAGCACCGCATGTGTCAGGATTACGCATGCACAACAACCACATGCCCCAATTTCGTGCAATGTCAGAGTCAACCGAGGAAGATGAAAATCTATACCAGGTCATAATCCGTTTGATTTCTACACTCCCCCCGTCAGAAATCTGCAAAATGGATGCTCCGCAATACGCAAACACGATATTTGAGGAATATCCTGAACATACCACATTCTCTCATCATCAGTCACGAAACGAACGATGACATTCTGAGACGTGCATGTTGCCCCGACTTGTTTACTGTCCTACATGAAGCATCTACGGCTCAAGCTGTTTGTGTTGAGTTGGGGAGGGTGTAGTGTGCAGTTCCTGGGTGTGAAGCACAGCCGTGTGAATCGCTCAGAGGGCCTCTGCTCTGTAGGAGAGGCGCGTAGCTAGCGGGTGGGTAACTAAAGCCATAGGGCCATAGGGGTGTTCAGGTGCTCTGTGTTGACCTGGCATCTCTTTTTCAGAAGCTGCTGAAGTCTTGCTTGCTCTTGTCCAGTGAAGATCAGTTTTCTGGCTAGCTTTGGCATTTGTTTCCTGGATTATTCACCATTTCGCTGCTACCGGCTGTACACGTACGGTGCAAGACATTGGAAGTTCTTACTGAGCATCTGGCCGATTCTCAGACTGACACTGCTGCCTCGGTTGTGACACTTGCAACGCGTATTTGGCGCTCTGCGACTGCGACTGAAGTTTTTGAATTTGCGACCGAAGTTTTACCAGAAGACGAGCTCAAGGACCTCTATAGGTGGGTGCAGTGTCATTATCCTCTGATCTACATTGCTTTTCTGGGCAACAAAGACACGAAGGTATTTTCTTGCTGCAAGTGACTGGCTTTCTGGAGCATTTTTCTTTGTCTTGCATACGCCCTGACCATATCTGGTTGTGAGCCGTCCCGTGTCCTAAGTCCCGGGGCTGCGTCGTTGTTTTCTTGCTACATCTGCAGACGTAGTTTGCGTGCTCGCACCACATGTTTGATGTGTATTTTCGAGACAGCAGGCCTGCGGATCTCTCAGGGATCCTTGCAGTGGAACAGACAGCTTGGTATGGACATGGTTTTCACACCCATGACTTCTTGTTTCATGATGGACATGCTCATGATTTTACCATGGGTTACAGTGATGCCATGAGTTTTTCCGTTGTGCACGAACAGGCTGAGCAGCACGCTGAACTTCAGAGTGAGCATGAGCAGTTTGCAGAGTTTTTTTCGATATAATTTGGACGCAGCAGATGTGAGGGTTGAGGAAATTGCCAGTGTTTCCTCTGGAGCCTCCTTGGGGGCGAAGCAAGCTGGTGGGCATTATTTCACATGGCGAAAGCACAAGGAACATCACGAGTACGTTGTTAAGCGCAGTTTGCAGAGGGCAAGGCGTAGAGCTCAGCATGGTGGCAGTACCTTGTATAGAAGCAGGCTATACACAAGTGCCGAGCTGGGTCTTCCTGGCACTCTGCATCAGCAATCATAGCTCACCATTAGCGGAAAGCAGGCCTTGCAAGCACGTGACCAGGCAGCTTGACAAAATTCTGGCGGCATGGCCTCCAGTGACAGGTCCCCTTTCAGAGGAGCAGACTAGGCCTCTTCGGGCTGGACAGTTGGGTGTTCTTTCTGTGAATGTGGGAGGGTTCAGCAAAGAAGGCTATGACGGATTTCAGCAGTGGGCACACTCCCCCAATGTTGTCGAACATGTGCATATCATTTTTGTGCAAGAGACATGGCGGCCCAGCTGTGAGTTCAGCAGTGACTCTTGGCACTGGATACAGTCCGGCACTGAGAAAGCTCAACATCAGGGTGTGGCCATATTGCGGAGTAAGAGGCTAGTTGCTGCGAGATCTGTGCGGTTTGCTGAAATTACCAAAGGGCCTATTCTGAAGGTTCATCTACCTGCTGACCCCGGAAATCATCTACGAAGAAGACCCATAACTCTCCTGTGCGTATACCAGCATGCTCGTGTCTCCGAACAAGCAGTGGTTTATGAGAAGCGTGAGAAGATTTGGGAACAGGTCAACAAGGTGTTGGCTTCTGTGCCTCGGAGGCACACTTTGCTTGTGGCTGGCGATTGGAATACCCCCCTTCTTGAAGATGGTTCCTTTGCAGGCTCAGGAATGCTCAAATCGAAGTGGTTGCCGTCTGATCATGCTCAATTCGAAGGGATGCTTCATGCACATGGGCTATGTGCCTTGAATACGTGGGGGCCTGTCAGTTCCGCTGCTACCTTTGTAGGTCCTAGGGTGTCGAACTCTACGCAGGATGAAGGCGTGGCGACGCAGATTGACTTTATACTTGGACGAAGAGGCCAGGTGAGCACCGCGGGTCGTGCTGCAATGCCAGTGCCGAGCATACATCTTTCATCATGGAGAATGGGGACTAGGCACCTGCCACTTGCTGCCATTATCACTGACTCTAGAGCCGAGTGGAAACAGTCTACAAAGCAACTGAAAAGTGGGCCTGCAAGGGATTTGATGGCGAATGTTTTGACGCAATCCCCAGAGGTGAGACAAGCCTTTCAGGATCGTGTTGAGCAGGCAGTGGCTGCTTCTTTGAGTGTCAGCACAGTCATGCCGAGCGAAGTGGATGCAGCGCTCATGCAGGTCTCCATGGAAATGTTCAGTGGTATTGCTCCGGCACATGCGCCAAAGCCTTGGCAGACACCTGAGATGCAAATCACGCTCAAGCAGGTTTGGGCGGGGCGGACTGAGCTGTGCAAGGTGCAAAGCAGTCTTCTTTCCGGGGAGAACGTGCACGGGGTCCTTGCTGTGAGGAAGTGGGCTCAGATTCACAGGCTTCGGAAACAGCTGCGCAAAGTCAGTGCGGAGAAGCGAAGGCAACGCTGGGATACGCAGCTGCAGGAGGCAGAATTGGCTCTGGACAGGGGAGACGCGCACGCCTTTTACTCAGCAATCAAGCGCATGGCTCCCAAAGTTGAGCGTGGGCGAGTCCAACTCAGGTCCAAGAAAGGGGATGTCCTCACCGCTGAGGAGGAAATGGAGGCCTTATATCTGCATTGGCGGAAAATCTTTGACATGCGCAGCTTGCCAAAGCAGGACTGGTTCCTTGTGCGTCCCATGGACATTGTGGACGAGGTGCATACTGCAATTCAGGCTCTTGCGGCCAGGAAGGCATCCATGCCCGGGAGTGGCGTGGAAGGTTGGTGGTCCCAGGATCGCTGAACTGATGTGGGGTATCTTGCAGCGGGAGTGGGATGCAGGCAAGCTTCAACATGACTCATACCTCACGCGGTCATGGCTACATTTCCTCGAGAAGCCTGGCAGGACCCTCAGGGACCCGTCTGATCTTCGCCCAATTGCCTTGCAGCCTGCGGCGAGCAAGGTCTTCAGTGCCCTCATCAAAGGCAGATTGAAACCATATCTGGATCAAATTATCATGCACTATCCTCAATCTGCGTACGTGGAGGGGAGAGGAAGCCACCTGAGTGGCTGAGAGGCGCGGTACTCGGGAATTCCGGAAATTTTTGCTACTCCAACTCTGTGCTTGGAAGTCCGCGATCGGAATCGGCTTCCGAGTGGTGTCCCGGATGTTCGCCTGCTTCTGGGAGTCCCATACCTGATATACCCAAGCCTCCCCTTCCAGAAGGCCCATGGCTTCCGCTTGCTTCCGTGCATCTGGTGTCTTGAAGGTCACCTCCGCTCGTGCCGCAAGCTCCTTGATGAGACAAACCAGGGTAACCTGTTTGAGGCTCTGAGTCAGCAGCTGTGGATTGTTGGCACGCTTCTCCTTCCATGCCGAGGCCACCTTGAACATCGCTGGAATGACCGTCCCTGGGTGTGGCGCCATAGGTCGGGTTGCTCAGCACTGCTCTTGGACTCGGAGTATGGTGCGAGGCCAGAAACAAGACCTGCACTCCAAATTCGCGGGCATCAAGAAGGCGGCTTGCTCTGGGGGCTGCCAACTAAGCATCGATCTCAGTCGAGCCTTCGACAGCGTCCCGAGATCGACTCCCCTCCGCGCGCTGGAGTGGGCGGGCATTCCGACCGACCTCTGCGCTCTCGTGATCTCCCGGCATGAGGCCAGCTCCTACATTCTTGGTGATCGCAACGATGCCGCCAGGCAGCGAGAGATTCATGTGACGCGAGGGGTCAAGCAAGGCTGTGTTGTTGCCCCGGCTCTATGGACATTGTTTTCATGTTATGTCTGGTCTCAGTTCGATGCACTCGCAGGTTTCCATTGGAATGCTGAGCACACGACATGGTATGCCGATGACTTCCATTTTCAGTGGGAGCTGAGCACCTACAAACAGTGCAGGCAAGTTGGACTTGACATTAACATGATCTTTTCCACTCTCAAGGCACATGGGTTGCAGATCAATCCCGAGAAGTCCCATTTCTTGGTGGAAGTTCGCGGCTCAGATGCAGAGAAGTGGCTCCGGAAACACAAAGTACGCAGCTCGGATGGTGTAGGCTGGATGTCCAGATTCAACCTCTTCACGAAGGCAGAGGTGCCGCTCGTTAAGAGTTTGAAGTATCTGGGTGTTGTGCTCTCCTATCGCTTCTTTGAGGACGAGACACTCAGGTATCGGATGGGTCTGGCACAGGCGCATCGGAATCGGCTGGCTAAGGTGCTTCAGGGTCGCGATGGGCTAGGGGTTGATCAACGCAAACGCATATGGCAGGTTTGTGTCCAGACCTCCCAAACCTACGGGCTGGTGGCGGTTGGCATTACTGAGGCTGGCCTCAAGAAACTGCACATCCAGACAATGAAACATGTGCGTGCCTTTGCCAAGTCTCCTCGCCACATCACCAGAAAATCCGACGAGGCATTGCTTGGTCGTCTTGGGGCGCGCCGCCCACAGGAGATGTTACTGAAGCAGCTTGATGGAATGATCCAGCGTCATGGCGCAAACACAGGCCTACCATGCTTCGGACGTGATGCTTTGTTTCAATAGGCTGGTCTCGCCGGGCTAGGAGGGCAGTCCAAGCGCTCAACCACGGAGGTGGCAGTCAAGGAGTTGCCTGGCCAGCAGGTCGCTGACAGCACTGGGCAGGAGGCGGAGGCCACCTCTGGTGCGGTCCTTGTTCAGCTGCCGGACGAAACCCCACAATATGCGTGTCAGGTATGTGGCCAGTACTTCGCTACTCTCCATCCAGTGAAAACCCATGAAGACCGCTTTCATCAGAAGTTTGCCCCAAAACGTGAGATGTCCAACAAAGCCGACTACTCAATTGGTGGGTTCCCGCAGTGCCGCTTCTGCAGGCAGTCCTTTTCGAGACTCCGTGCTGCAACTTCCGCTGCCTAGGCGTTGGGAGCAGATTGTGAAACTGCCGCAGGTAGTAGACTATCTTCGCCAGAGATGTGGGCTATGTGGGCAGTGGATTGCTAAAACCAACGGGGCCCGCAAGCATCTGCAGGAGGTGCACAAGCATGAGTGGGAGCTTCACAAGTCTCGTATGGAGCACTGGGCGCGCAGCTGGTCCAAAGTTATCACTAGGCCTTGTCCTGTCTGTGCGGCTACAGTGGTGGACATCCGCCAGCATGGAGGCTCATGTGTTGTGATGCAACAGGCAGCGCTCATCCAGCTTTGTCTGGCAGGACCATCAGGAGATGCGGGAGCTGTTCAGTCTCATGCCAACACTGGGCTCAGCAGCGGTGATGGATGGACTAGAGACAGAGCGCGCGCCTCAGAAGAAACGGAAGCCGGAGGAAGCACCGACAAGGCAGAAGCCGCCAGGGAAGGGCAAGGGCGCCGGCAAGGGAAGGTCACACAAACGGGCGGCCTCCTCAGATTCTTCGGACCTGCAAGTGGTGGTCAAGCAGCTGGGACAGCTTGTACTTCGGCAAGCGGAGGCCCTGAACAGGCTAGAATTCGACACATGTTTTCTGCTGGTGCTACAGACCGCGCATCTAGAAGAAATGGTACCTGAGTGTCCGCCAAATCCTCTGTGAGCGCCTTCCGCGCTTGAAATCTGGTTAGACCCTCGGTCATGACATACCTCTGCAGTCTTTCTTGCGCTGGCTATGGCAATTACAGATCACTGCTCAAATGGCCCAGTAGATCGTCTGATGCAGAAGATCAAGCGCACGTCGCAGTCCAGCCTTCTGCTGCATCGACAGGGTGAGTGGAGAAAGCTTACGCAGGGCTGGCCGGACCCTCATCAACAACATGACGTAGCCGAGTTCCTCATGCATCTGCTACACGGTGATCCCTCGCTTCAGGCGTTATCCGCGTGGTTTACGTTTTCTGTTGGGGTCGAGGGGGCACCCAGATTTGATGAAGGCCGTGGGGTCATTCTTGTTCCAATTCGCAATGATGCGGGTGTGCCTTTTGCTCAGCTCCAAGACAGTGCGCAGGCATGGCATGAGCAGCTTTAAATACATGTTATACGGCAGGGTACCGAGCTGGTGGTTCTGCAGCTGAACAGGTTCCTGAGGAGAGGTCCGTTTGCCAGCAAGGACACGTCTCCAATTGACCTGGTGAATGGTTTGGTGATGCTTCCCGTTGGGATGCCGGATTGTGTGGTGCAGTGGCAGCCCTACCATGTGGTATCGCTTATCACTCATGTGGGAGCGGCGCCCACCTCAGGCCATTACTGCGCCGTGCTCTTCAATGCAGGGGATATGTGCATTACCGGTGAGAACAAGCGGGCTGCGAAAGTATGCGCTGCTGATAGGGTTCAGGAGAGAGCTTATCTGGTGATGTTGCGCAAAGCTCGTGATGCAGTTGGTGAGCCTTCTTCTGCAGTTTTACATGCTCAGTAGGGTAACATGTTTCATGGCATGCAGTTTGGTGAGGGTGGAGAGCCGCTTGTCCCACCGGGGGTAGATGCTGAGTTGTGGCGGCTGGAGTTGCCGTCAATTTTGGGTGTTGGGTATGGTCAGGGCCCTGAGGACTCAGACATGGAGGATGCTGCAGACAAGTGTGCGGAGGAAGTGTCACATGTGGCATCCGAGACCCAGGAGACTAGTGCTTCTCTGGATTTTGAGCCTTTGCGCGATGCCTCTCGGGAAGCTGTCATGCCTCACATTACTCTGGAAGTCACATATCGGCAAGCAAGTGTGTGCCAGCCCCGCGCCTGGAATGTTCCGGACACAGCGCATACGTATGTGCTGGACCCCATGCCTTCTCCTGGGGCGGATATGCCTGATCATCAGGCGGAGCTTTTCTCAATGCGGATGCTGCATAGGGGCCACTTGGACATGTGTGATTTCAGAACCTTGCTGGAGCTGCTTGAGGGAGCATGCGCCGTCAAGAAGCGGAAATGTGCCAAAAATGATGTCGGTTCTGGCGCCAAGGCTTCGTTTTCGGTAGGTGCAGTCGTACAAGGGGGCCTGGGTGGCATTCTCAAATGTACGCGTGCATTTCCATGGACCGTCCGCTTGCTGGTGGCTGTTGTACGCGGCTGCTGCTATAACCATAGATTCAACGCTGTTTCTCTGCATCGTAACACGTTCATGGCACCGCATACTGATTCCCACAATGCCAGAGGTACCCAAATCTTGTTTTGCCTTGTTCTCGCTGGGTGGGCGGTGGCATCTGGATGGCAGAGGCCACGCATCTCAGCACATTAACGGATGCCTCTATCATGGGTAGAGTGCACGCAGTTCGCTTTGCCTATGTGCTCCTGGATCCACATGTTTTGCATGGCACTCAGCTTTGTGCTGGCGATTAGTTGCATATGCTGTTCGTGATATCAGCCTACTCAGCGATGCGGATACTTGCTTTCTGGCTGATTTTGGCTTCACTGTAAACTATGGCGATGCATGAATATGCCTCTTTTTCATCGCGGCCGATGCAGACCAGATATAGCTATGACCAGATGCGGATGGCCCCTTTCTCAGCCGTGGTGAGGACATATTTCAGACAACGCTTGAGCTGCTCAGCGCTCTCAATTGGTGGATGGCTTTCACTGCGATGGGTTCATTTTGAGCTTGCATGCTGCATACTGCGTACCGTCATTACAATGTGACTTCTGTGCATACTGCACTATGCATCCTGCGACCTACACTGTGGCTTCTGAGTTTGCAATCCTGAGCTTACGATACTCCTGATGGGGTGCGTAACGAGCGGTGAGTCTCTGATGTAATCTGTAGGTGCCTCTCGCTGTGCTTTGGTCCTCCGCTGTTGTTTTATTGTACTCTGATGTTCGGATGTGAGTTGTACAGTCGCTTTCGTTTCACTCTTGTGCACAACTGCTACGCAGCCGGGGAAACCTGAAGTTGCCACGCTAGACTTGTGACAGTCTGCGTTCCAAAGACAGTCCGCGAACGGGTCTGCTCGCTCGCAGAGCCAAAGTGGTAGAGCGGGCATGGATCCGAGTGG
>CAJNIZ010040447.1:0-17626 GCA_905231905.1 Symbiodinium pilosum
ACCACACGCAGAAAACAACCAGATGGTCGCCACTTACGTCCAGAATTTCGAGGATGCTCCACGCGCCGGCCGACCGACCGACCGACCGACCGACCGACCGACCGACCGACCGACCGACCGACCGACCGGCCGTTTCCCTTCTAAACAAAAGGAAAGGAGAGCGAAAGACCGACCGACCGACCGACCGACCGACCGACCGTTTCCCTTCTAAGCAAAAGGAAAGGAAAGCCACACCTAGGAAAAAAAACACGGGGCCCTCTGAGAAGGCCCACTTGCTGGCATAACCATGCCCAATTGTTCATATAGACATTGAGCGACATGATCCTCGACCTCACTAGCAGAAAGTGTCGCTTGCTGCCATAGCACCTTGAAGATGCGCATGGCCAGGCCCATGAACGCTCGAGCAACCAAGCGGATCATCAGAGCGATGGCCAAGGCAACCACACGAGGGAAGAGCAAGACGACCACAAGCCCCAACAAGGTCCACCACCGGCAGCTCAATCCGGATGGCCTGACAAGCCCGAGCAAGAACAGCAGTCAGCTGCTTTGCTGCACTACCCGATCGCCATCGAGTATCAGGCCAGCAAAACTTCACGGGCGTTCCGGCCAGATCGGTCAAGGGCTCAGCACCTGGAGCTTGGCTGCTGCAGCCTCAGTCGGCCCACACCCGGTAGCTCCCGTTCGAGCTTCTTCCATGCTTCGGCGCGTGGCCTGGCACACTGAGGACCACGTAGTGACGTAGGTAGCACAGGCGCGAGCCAGCAGGAGCCACACCCAACGTTTCACCAGGAGTTGGACGCTGGGAACTGGAGGCTGGGGCCGGGTCAGGTCGCCAGCTCTGAGTCACTGCACGTTTTCTTTGGAGAACGCCGTCCCAAACGACTGCCTGTCGGGCATACTTCTTGTGCCACGTAGGACTTCTCCTGTGCCCCTGTTGAGCCTGAAGTAGGTGTAGGCCTAGTAGGTGTAGCAGACGAAGTAGCCACCGAACCTTCTCGAGGAGGAGCGCCACTGACAAAGTCCCAGGACCCTTCCTCAAGCGCAGCTGCCAGGTCACGTAAAGCGTCTGCCAAACGGTCGGACATGACACCCTACCGAAGCATTGTGAGCCAAGGCCGGCAAGGAGGACGCTCCAAAAAGTTCACATGCTCAAACGCAAGGGCTAAAGTATCCCTTGTTGACTGCGGCACCTGGGACAACACGTGTACAGCAAGCGCTTCTTGTAAGTAATGGCGAAGTGTCTCGGGCCTGCGCCAGCGGCCGGCAAACTGCAAGAGTCCAAGGTTCTGTTCAGTTTTGAAATGGTGGCATGCGCCACCCCCACGGAACGAGCCTAAGGTCAGGTTACACTTTTCGAGGCCCAGGCTTTCCAGAGCGTCCTTCAGCACTCCACATTCGGCGCCCCATAGGTAGAAAACGATCTTTCTCAGCCCGACCTCGAAGGAACCACCGCAACCAGCTGATCAAAGAGGGGTTGCGTATGATGACAAACTGATTCGCCCAGACCCTCTTAGTTTTGGCTTGCCGCACTGACACCACGAGCCCGACCCCTTCTGCCAATTCGGCCGCCTCCGGAAAGGAGAAATCTCTCACTTGTAGGCCACCTCTCCGGGACGAAGCATCCCGTCAAAGGCCATCCACGCTCCCAGCATCATGGCCATCCACTCACGCCGTAGGTGGCCCCGAGTTTGCGAGACTCGGCCTAGACAAGCGAGGCGTAAACACCGGAGAACGCAGACTGTAATGGGAATCCGAGTTTGTATGGGCTGAACAAGTCGCCAAGCTTTGATAGCCGCCCATGTGGCCCGCAACAATGGCGCCGATAACTTGAAGCGTCGCTGGATGCTCAAAACCCCCAGCGTGATTCAATAAAGCCGTTCCCCGTTTTGATGACCCCAATCAACTACTCGCTCCAACCAAATGTCCACTTTTCGGGACGAACTGCGAACACCCAAATGGCCTCCCAATTCACCCGCTTTTCCCAGCATCCAAATACCTGCATCACGTAAATGCTGCCGATACTGGGGCGTCAGAGTGATATTACGCAGTCGACCCCGCGATGCCCAGGTAAAGCGGGCATCAGTGAAGTCTCTCACACAAAGCCCGAGAGATAAGTCCCCGCACGTTTGGCCCGGACACCCCGAAGAGGAGGAGCACGCACATGACTTTTGGGGCAAACCTTGAGTATGTACGGCATCCACGGGGCATTTGACATCACCACGGTGGGTTTCTGGTTTGGCGGCCCAACATCAAACTCGAAAGGATACGCACACATATGTCAACACGATGCCGTTGAACAGCTCCGTACTACGTAGGGCACAGGCCTTTGAGCTGCACGGATGTTCCACACAAAAGTAGACGCCAGCCTCAATCATCAGCTCCGCCAGTTGCAATGCCCGGTCCCATAGCGCATTACCCAAGGCGATTTCGGGAATGTTGGAGTCGCCTTCTGGAGTCTTAGGGGTCCAGCATTATTATCTAAGTTACGTAGCGGGGGGAATGATGAGCAGGGAGGTGCCAACCAGATGAAGCAGATATGCCGAGACCGAATGAGTTGATCAAGCCAGCAGTCAAAGGCATCACGTCCCCACATCAAATCAATTGGATCCAACATGCTTAGCCCGGCACTTCGCAAGCCAATGGTAATCCTCGAAGACCCTGCAAACACCTCGATGCCACAGAACTGTATTGGCCCTCTGACCCCATACGCTGCACGCCAACCTGGACGTGAACGAGGTGGAGGCAAAGGTCGGAAGCTAGACGGATGGTCAGCCCAGTTCGACTCCGTCTCAATCCACAGTAGTGCCAAGACCAAGTCGCCCATGATCAGGAAAGGTAGCATCCCCCTCATAATTCCGTTCAGCTTGTAGGACGATGAGCGACCTTTCGCCACAGCACATGTCACCACCATCGAATCATTCAAGCAAACTTGGACATGTCCGCTCCCATCAACTTTGCCAGCAATCTTTGCAATCTCGCGTCTGAGGGCACGGCACTCTTGAAGATTGATGTGACTTGTCTGCCTGAACGTGTAGCTACCACAAACTGACCAGGGAAGACACTCGGCTGCAGTACTAGCGAATTGGGATACTTCAATGGGCTCCTCGGCGCCAACACTGGAGAAATCACAATGAAGTCGTACAGGAGCTCCTTTGACCTCCGAGCGGCGCCAAAGTTCATGCACAAGAGCTTCAGGGGCTACAGCAGTTACAGCACCTCCACTGATGGGCGTGGCGTCGGTGGCCAGCACGGTCGTTGATAACCTACGTCGCATGTTCCATGTTGCATATGGGAGATGGATGCTAAGGCTCCTCAATTCGTCCAACACAAAACCAGGAAGCGGTAGCCAGCGACTTACGGGCATGCCGGAGACATAATTGTAAATCCGATGTTGTAAGCAAAACAATTCCCGCCTGAATTGGAACGCGAAAGCTAAAAAGCTGTTGATCTTCTCCATCACCGCCTTCGAGGCCCAGCCGCTCTCGACAATCAAGGAAATTAGGTACTACAACTGCTGACGAACTCCTACACGACCCTGAACTCCATCAATTTCGCCCCCAATGCTTTGGAATGGCAAACTTCACGGAAACTCTTACGCAAAGCCCTCTTCAACTGTGCAAGGTCATAGGCAGCCTCAGCTTTCTTCACCAGGGTGCGGTCAGGGTCGGAGTCCTCGGCAGCAGGGGAAATGAAGGAGCCGTCAAGGGGAATGGGGTCTCTAGCGTCTTCCGGTACGTGACCAACAGATCATCGAGATAAACCCCTTGCCATAGATCTCCCCTGGGTGCATGTTCTCCACACCTGAGAGTCTCCTGAGCATCCAGCAAACCACCCTTGCGCAAAATAGCTTTGTGGCCTGGGCAATTGCACACCCATTCCTATCCCCCACGCCTGAAACCCGGAAGCACAACCTTACGTCACCTCCATGATGAGCCACATGTTTGGCCACACGGCGCCGAACTGAATTGAAGCGAACCCACCCTGGCGGAAGTCGAAGGGTGTAGTAGAAATTCCTCAAGTCATCCCCCGAGCCTCTGAGGCACTGATTCGGCTCCAAGAGCATACGAGTGAAGCAGGCAGCACTAGGTAGGCGAGCCCAATCAAGCCTAGGCATGGCGGCGTTCTCCGGCCGACGACCAAAGATGAGGCAATCTTCATCTTCAATTTGCGCTCACAGCAAACAAACCCCCTTGCATCAACTGACCGGCCTGGTCCCGCGGCAGGTCGTCCTCAGCAACAAGCACCGCCATGCCCGTTGAGAAGAGCTTCTCCGCAAGCTCCGCCTCGTCCTCCTGCGGCGCTCGATGACAAGCTTTACATATGTCCTCCCAAAGGTGCTGCTCGCGCCGCAGCTCGTCTAAATTAGCCACCACCTCCGTCTGATCCGGCGGCAACCATTCGAGAGGATCTACCAAGCCGGCCTCCTGCGGCATTGCCACACGTTTTGACGTGACCGGCAAAGCAGTGGAAGTAGAAGAGTCCGCCTGAAAGACGTGACCTCGGAATAACATGCACCTGCCAAGCCCTGAACTGACCGAAGCAATGCCTCCACAGTCGCCTGCTTTCCTTCACAATGAAGACGACCCAAAAATAGGTCAGGGGTGGCAAATTGTTCCGTCTCGGCAAGCAGTCTACCAGCATACAGCCGAGCCTCTTCCAAGGACCGGTAAACTACTCTCAGCCCAATAGGTTCCTCAGACCAACCAAGACAAACAAAGTTAGACCAGGACACCAAAGTGTTCAATAGTTTCTTGGCCCACACCTTGCAAGCCTGCGCCTCATCATCCATCATCTCGATCAGCAAGACTTCAGGATAAGGAAGAACCATTGGAAACAACGGCATACGGCATACCGTCACCAGACCGTTCTGGTAGAGAACCCTGAACGCTTTCAAACCAGGTCACAAACCTCAAAAATTTCGAGCTCCGTCCTTTGAGGCAAGGATGTCTAAGACAGAACTTGCCCCTCACGCACGCCAGCTCTGGACGTCACTTCCGGGAGGCCACTGGCCCCTCGTCGTCGTTGTGATCTCCCCCGCCTTGGGTGTCCTTGACCTTCTTCTTTAACTTGCTCAAGGCCTCCACGTATCCGGAGATGATGCTCATCTCTTCGCGGGCCCCGGACCATTCCTTTTTCGAAAGTGGATCCGGCAATCCTGTTAGCAGCCATGCCGTTTCCCACTCGCCATTTTGCAGCGCTGCTTGCAACTTCGATTTTAGATTCTGAACGGTCTGGGTTGCTGCCACCTCTGGCTTGCCGTTCCGGCGCCACTCGTAAACAGCCGCATCCATCATCGCCGCCCTGTATAAGCCCTTGGACCGACCCCACTGCTGACGCTTCACATAATCCCGCACTGTCCACGCCTGCCCTGGAACAATCCCCAGCTCCTTTATGATGTCCCTCTCGAACTCTTCGATGATGTGCTTGGGCTTGCGCTCGATGCGATTGCGCAGCTTGTGCAGGGTGTTCACAGCTCTCATCCCCCGGCCAGCGAGGTCGTCTGAGTCGCCGCTTCAGTCGTCGGAGCTCGAGCCACCAAGGGGATCGTGACTGCTGCTGGCCTTGCCTTTCTTTCGCTTCTTCTTGGCTAGCAACTGACTCAAAACCGCTAAGGTCAGCACATCCTTGCTGTCCCCTCCATAAGCGAGGCTTTGAAGGACCAACTTCTGAAGATCGGGGCTGCTCTTCTTCCCCTCCTTTTCCAGACGCTTTGGCTTCGACGAAGTTGTGGCACGACCGGGAGGAAGGTAACCTCCCACCAAGCCTTCCTCGTCCTCGTCCTCGTCGTCGTTGCTGTCTTCGGTAAAAAGATGGTGAATGGATCGCAGATCACGAGGGAGCCTGCCCTTGGATGACACCACTGCTGCCGCAGGACGCTGCGCCGAAGGAACTTCGGCTTCGCTGCTCACCAGTTCGCTGATGGACACCTTCTTCCATGCACCCTTGCAAGCACCAAAGTTTGGGATTGCCCCAGTCTTTGGCCCCAACCAAGAAACAGGCTTTCAAAGTCAGCTACTATACTCGCATCCGTCCCAATCACAACGTCACACTCCACGGTGTCAACAGCCCAACCCGTCACAGGAATCTCATCGTCGCCATTGCGCAGCACTACGAAAACTAGGTCACCGACCCCTAAAGACATCCTTAAAGCTTGAGACGAGCGGCATCCAGGGAGCCTGCAGTTACGCTTGTCGTACCTGCAGGACACTCAAATGGGAATAGCCCCTTCATCCAAAGCAACTACCTTAGTCAGCTCCTCAGATGGCCGTCGGCTGGAAGCAAGTCAGAAGAAGATGAGGGGTAGGCCAAAGGTACAATGGGCGCTCGCCGAAAACAATGAGGGCTCGGAAGCCAAAGGTGTGCATGTTGGCGAAGGCGGCGGTGCAACAAAACCCACAATCCGTGCGCCAGAGTCACACCAACTAGAACCACCTTCCAACCAGGTAGCCAACAAGTCAGCTGAATCGGCTCTGCACTTGCAGGCGAATAAATCGAGACTGCGCAACGCCGCGCCTGCACGAGCGACGGAACCGGGCACCAATGGCCGCCCAAACTTGCACAGATACCTCCTCCGGTTTGGTAGCAAATTGCGGCAGCTCCTTGATCTCCTGCTCCTGCCCTGGTGTGATCGCCACGCTTGGCAGTAAAAGAATGCTCCCGAAAGAGACCTAATACTACGCGTTGAGTTCAATTAAATGTGGCGGAAGGCCAGAGAAACCATGGAACGAAATGCGAGTAAGTCCAAAAAAGATATTGCAAGTCGGATCAATCAAAGGCGGCAATGTGCCAGAATGAGTTGTACCAAATAAATGAGTCCAAAGGACAGCGCAAGCCAAATAAGAATGATACGATACCCAGACGCTTCAAATAAGCAGCAGAAAGTAAAGCAAGTAGAAATAGACTGCGAAGGCAATGGCGAGCACTCTGTAGCTGATAACCAGCAAACAGTGATAAACCACACGGGGCCCGGACTCGTCACCGCAAGGGTGTTTGAGCCAAAGTTATGAGCGGTATTTGTTCAACTGGTCTTCTAGCATGCTAGACTTGGTAACATGGATTCCTAGCAGCACAGTATAATTTTCTACACATAGGGCTGCGCGACTTGAAATGCATGCATGGGACAAGATGAGCACGTGCATTACCACCGGTGCCACGGCATCGCGGCGGCAACCTGAACTGAAATGTTGATGCATTAGACTTTTAGGGCTCAATTTTGGGATCGTTTCATGCTGGAGAAGTGTAGGACCTAATTTTGGGATCGGAGACCCCTTGGCCGCTAAAAAAGCCCGTATACTTACAACTTATAATAGCAATAATAATGATGATGGTCATAGCAGTAATATTGACAATAGTTATAATAATAGCAATAATAATCACAATAATAACAGCTTCCGAAGAACCTGTAAAATGCCCCCCGCGTTCAAAATCTAAACCGCGTGCACGATAGCTATGGGACGGCCCCCATACAAGGTTCCCTAAATCACACAAAGGAGGTTTATAAAACGATGAAGAGGGAATTAACAAGAACTCTGCATTGGTCAACAATCAGACATTGGGAAAAAAGTATCTTGTTCAGATTCAACACATAATATACGCCACGACCCTACCCCGCATCAACTTTTCCAGAAACCGAGCGCGGCCAAGTGCAAATCGACTTCATCCATGTCTTGAGCAGCTTTGTTGCCCAGTCCCAGCCTTCATTGATCGGTTCCTCGCAAAAGGGACCCTAGGCAGACATTCGGGTGCTTTATCCTGATTAAAGGGGTCCCCGTGAGAAACTCCCCACTCAGGAGAAGGGCATCCACGCTGGCATTTGCTACTGGGCCAAGTTGTGCACCATAAGGAGTAGCACAGATTAGCTTCAGCGGCTGAAGGAGGGCAACCACGGGATGCAGTCCGATGCGAGCTGTTGTCAGCTTTGTGGGGCAGCCACAAGCTGTGGCAGGTACTTCTGAGGAAGCGCCATGGACTCACACGAAAAAGACTGCGTCCGTCCTCTGCACCTGAGAGTCTCGCTGCAAGGCAGTCTAGACACGAGGAATGTGGAACCAGCTTGCACTCGGAAAGCAAAGGCTCGCGTAGCTGGTGCTACTACACAATGCAAGGCTTTGTCAACACATCCGCGCGATGTGATTTAATCACTGACTGCAGCCTAGCGTGATCTGGAAGGCAAAGTGCGGGGAAAATTGACGACTTCACGTGGCCACATGGCAGTGCGTCCCCTGTATCTGAGAGTCCTGGAGTGACGTGGTGTACACACAAGGAATGCGGAACCAGTTTCTACTTGCAAAGCAAAGGCTCGTATACCTGCTACGCCATGCAAGGCTTTGTCAATGCATCTGTGTTATGTGATTACTTCTGGAAGTCTCAGTCTCCAAAATACCAATGTAGACCCCTGATTTATAAACCCTCTCCCCTTAGTAGGGATTATAGTGGGGATCCTTATATTACGGCCCTTAAAAGGAGGGGGTTTATTAATCATGGGTCTACATTACCCTAAACCCTAGACCCTCAATAATCATCTCCATATTCTTTTCCATTATTCCAATATCCATTACCTCATGCTGCCTGTAAAGCTTGCGAAGCGGGTCTACAGTCTTTACCCTAAGCCAACCTGTTTCCAATCAGCGGCCGGAGCGCAGCGTGCTCTGGAATTCAATGCGCCGGGAAACTGGGGTGGATGTAGGGTTTAGGCTGAAGGCTTCCCTTGGCCAATGTGGCAAACTGTCACAGGGTGTTTAGGGTTTAGGGTTTAGGGTTAACTGTCATGGGGCTCAAACATTGAGCACAGTGACCCGCTTGGCCTCTGCCTGAAAAGGCCGGACCCTCAAGCCACACGAAGCCTGCAAAACATCGCGGACTAACGAGAGTCAGTGTCGTTCCAGGGTGATACAGCCAAACTCGCCCGCAAAACCCTCTCTGCTCTCCTTACTGGTTGTTGGTAGGTAGGGAGTATGGAAATATAATCCCTATACAATCCCAATGTACTATACTACCTTACTCCCTATTTACCCTCAGTAAGTTCAAGCCCAGCAGGTTTGAAATTAGCAGCTGCAGCCTAGCATACTCTGGAAAGCAATGCGCGGAAAACTGGGGACTTCAGTTGGCCTCTTGGCAAACCGTGAAGAGATGGCATGACGGTTTGGGGTTTAGGGTTCTGTCAGCACTACTACACAGGCTCAGGCCCAACGGAAGAGATCCTTGCCTTCGTTCCCCGTATCCGTAGAGTGGGGAAAAACATGCTGATGGCCCTCAAACACTGAGTTGTTGCTTTCAGGGTAGGTCTGTCCGTTACAAATTCATAAGAGCCAGATGCCAAGGGCACAGGGACCCAGGCCCATGACATATCCAATTTCTAGCTACTGCTTAGGGTGTAGGGTTTAGGGCTTAGCAAAATCTCGCATGGATGTAGTCGCAAGGCAGCAGCTGCTATAAAGCCTATACAAATGGATTATTCCGGACCCTTGTACATGCGCTAGCTTTCTCGTCCTCATTAAAGGCTCCCAGAAAAGAGACCCCTAGTTTGTTTAAACCTCCCTAATGCCTACTCGATGGGGACAACTTTGCATTGCTCTAGCCACCCTTTGGCTGCCAAGAGGGGTTCTCAAAGGGTGAGATCCTCTCCGATCAATGGGATACCTGGAGAGTACAAAGAGGTTGGGAATGCCCATTTGAAGGATTTTTTATGAACGAAATATTTGGGGAACTCTAAACCCTAAACCCTAAACCCTAAACCCATATTGCGCGCAAGGGGCGAAACATTCATTTTGTCAAACTTGCAATCCTGAAAGCTGGTCCCCTTCTACGGTGGATGTTACAATTCCTGCATGACCCTAAGTACCTTATACTTTGGGAATTATGGTACTGTAGTATATTAAGGTCATTCAGGATTTTTCGTATCTACAGTAGTGCGGAATGTGTTGCTATAAATGCCCCTCATATCACCCGCCGAACTCTCAAACGGACCCTGACACCACGGACTTCACTCGGAGAACAACGTGTGCACAGGGTCTCACCGACATGAAGCAGCAAAACAAATGTCTCTTCAAGGCCAGACCCTTATCTATCACCCCTGCCTAATTTTGCAGAACCCTTCTCCTGCGCTGTTGTATGCCCCTTCCAAGGCTCAAACATAAAGCACACTGATGCACCCCGTGGTTGGAATAGAGGCCAAGCCCGCATGCTGCCTGCGAAAGAGGCTCTGGCATAGGCCAAGAAGGTTTGACATCAGCGGCTGCAGCCTAGCATCTAGCGTGCTCTGAAAGGCAATGTACGGGAAAACACGGGGCTTCACTTGGCCACTTTGACAGAATGTGACGAGATGGTATGGAGTTCTTGCAGCGCCACGGAGGCCCAACGCCACCGCCACACCGATTCATGCGCGCAAATTTGTCAATGACAAATGGGCATTTCAAAAGCTCCTCCTCCAGCATGATGACTCAAGCCACTGGCTGAAAACCCGGCAAAGAGTCCAACCCTCCTACGAGCAAATTGGGTCCAAGCACAAAGTGCGCACCAGGTCTCACCGACATGGAGCAGCAAAACAAATGTCTCTTCAAGGCCAGACCCCTGCCTAATTTTGCAGAACCCTTCTCCTGCGCTGTTGTAAGCCGCTTCCTGCAAAACAGGCTCTGCCCCAAAGAATCAAGCCTAGCACCTAGCGTGCTCGGAAAAGCAATGTGCTGGAAAACAAAGGTCTTCACTTGGCCTCTTGACAGAATGTGAGATGGTATTGAGTTCCTTCAGCACTACAAAGGCGAAAAGCCACCGCCACACCGATTCATGCGCACAAATTTATCAATGACAAATGGGCATTTCAAAAGCTCCTCCTCCAGCATGATGACTCAAGCCACTGGCTGAAAACCCGGCACAGAGTCCAACCCTCCTACGAGCAAATTGGGTCCAAGCACAAGGTGTGCACCAGGTCTCACCGACATGGAGCAGCAAAACAAATGTCTCTTCAAGGCCAGACCCTTATCTATAACCCGTGCTGCATTTTGCAGAACCCTTCTTCTACGCTGTTGTAAGCCGCTTCCGGCCCTGCCCTAAAGCAAACAGGTCTGAAATCAACCCTAGCATCTAGCGTGCTCTGAAAGGCAATGTACGGGAAAACACGGGGCTTCACTTGGCCACTTTGACAGAATGTGACGAGATGGTATGGAGTTCTTGCAGCGCCACAGAGGCCCAACGCCACCGCCACACCGATTCATGCGCGCAAATTTGTCAATGACAAATGGGCATTTCAAAAGTTCCTCCTCCAGCACGATGACTCAAGCCACTGGCTGAAAACCCGGCAAAGAGTCAAAACCGCCAACGTGCAAATTGGGTCCAAGCACAAGGTGTGCACCAGGTCTCATCCACATGGGGCAGCAAAACAAATGTCTCTTCAAGGCTAAACCCTTATCTATCACCCCTGCCTAATTTTGCAGAACCCTTCTCCTACGCTGTTGTAAGCCCCTTCCAGGGGTCAAACGTTGAGCACACTGACCCCCGGCCTAGTGGGGGGTGAAAAAAGGCAAGGCCCTCATGCTGCCTACGAAGCCTGCAAAACAGACTCTGCCCCAAAGCAAACAGGTCTGAAATCAACCCTAGCATCTAGCGTGCTCTGAAAGGCAATGTACGGGAAAACACGGGGCTTCACTTGGCCACTTTGACAAAATGTGAGATGGTATTGAGTTCCTTCAGCACTACAAAGGCGAAAAGCCACTGCCACACCGATTCATGCACACAAATTTATCAATGACAAATGGGCATTTCAAAAGTTCCTCCTCCAGCATGATGACTCAAGCCACTGGCTGAAAACCCGGCAAAGAGTCCAACCCTCCTACGAGCAAATTGGGTCCAAGCACAAGGTGTGCACCAGGTCTCACCGACATGGAGCAGCAAAACAAATGTCTCTTCAAGGCCAGACCCTTATCTATAACCCGTGCTGCATTTTGCAGAACCCTTCTCCTACGCTGTTGTAAGCCGCTTCCAGGGCTCAAACATTGAGCACACTCACTTGCCACCCACTAAGCATCGGGCTGAAAAAAGGCTGAGGTAATCCCTGTAAACCCCGATATAACCAGAGTTGCCATTGAATTGTCCATTTTCTTGTCCATTTGATGCTCCTTTGTATGGGTAAATTGTACCCCTTAATGTTGGGAAAACCTACGAAACCTGCAAGGCAGGCTTTGTCCTAAGCCGCTTTAATTGAAACAGGTGGGGCCTGGGGCATTATAGGGGGTATATAGGGGTTGTTTAGGGATAATGGAAAAGAAAAAGGAAAACTCCTATCATGAGCTATATAGGGTTTTGGGCTTCGGGAACACCAGCAACTGCACTTGGCCAAGTGGCAAAGTGTCACCTGATGGTGTTGCATTCTCTCTGGGCTGCCGAACTGCGGAGCTATGAACCACAATTTGCCAAAACAACAACCAGTTCTGCAGACTGAAGAGTCAGAACTGAGATGTCTTGTATTACAGGCAGCTATGAAGTTTGATCAGCACGCCTTTACCAAAGCTCTTTCACTTGCCGAATCCCTTTTAAGGGGAAGTGGGATGCTTGTGGCGGTAACAGTCAGCTCAGTCCCACACAGTCTCCACATCTGCAAGGCCTACAGCAAAAGATCTCTGCTGACGTTGCAAAAGTCCAATGCCTCCACCAAGATTCATGTCTGCGTACCTGTAGACTCCGGCTTGGTATTGCAAAAAATCCTCCTGCGGACACCAGACTCAAAATCGGGATGTCCTGCGTTTTAGGCACGAATGAAGCTTTGCTGCTACGCCCTTGACACTTAGGCAGGCATTGCAAGCGGCTTACTGCGTGTTACCCAGAACGCCGTGAGTCTGTGAGGCTCTTTTGTCAGAGTTCTTGCATTTGCGGAATCCTTTGGAAAGAGCTGAATTGCTTGTAGCGGCCAACTCAAACTTTGGTCGTCCGTAAGTATGGTCTTGCGCAGTCCCAAGCAGTCTGCAAGACCTGCAAAAAAGACGAATCACGACCAAGCTCCTCCTCATAGGCCTTGGGCGTAGCTTGCGTGATACAAAGTGGGAAGACGAATCACCACGGACAAGTGGTCCAGCTCTGAAACGCTCTCCCCAGCCTAATTTTGCATTCTCCTATAGTTGCGCAAGCCTGTTCCACTATCAAACATTGCGCACGCTGAATTGCACGGCATGCGCTCAGAACGGCTCGGGCCCTTGGCCCATCTGCAAACCTTGTAACACAGGTTGTGCCCTGAGCAAGGCCTTGTCAAAATAAGCGGCTGAAGCCTAGGGAACTCTGAAAGGCAACGCGCAGGAAAACTTTGCTTGCTCACGTTGAAACTGAAACCCGTTAGCATTATACTCTGTCAGGACAGCAAAGGCGCGGAGCTGTCAACCACAAGTTGTCAAGACAACAATCCGTCTCACAGACTGCAGACTCAAAATTGAGATGTCTTGCATGATAGACAGTTCTGAGGTTCTGTAAGGGTTCCTGTCCCAGGGCTCATGCATTTGCATGATCCTGCGGGGATAGCTGGGATGCTTGTCGCGACTAAATCGAGCATTGGTCGCCCAGAATTCTGGTCCTGCACGGCTCCAACAATCTGAAAGGCCTGCAGTACTCTGGACGGACAAGTAATCACGCTCTGAAACTATCCTATCAGCCACGTGGCAACCTGCCACCAACGTGGCAGAGTGTCACACGGCTGCATTTCATACTTCCCGGACCGCAAAGGTGCGGAGCTGTCAACCACAATCTGCCAATACAACCATGCGCCTGATAGGCAGATGAGCTGCGGCCGAATCCGTTTAAAGCCTTTGTTCTCGTCTGCGCTTCCACCGTCAAACCTGTCACGATGATGATGCCACCCCAGGAAAGGCTGACGTAGGCGCTTCCCTGTAACATTGTACTGACACAAACTATCACGGCTTGATTTCCACCTTCGATGCCTCATTTCACTGACGCGGCCTGTGGGAAACATGTTTTTTGGCCCACGCTGGCTGGACCATGAGTTCGTTTCTTTGCTGTCGCCAACACTCTCGCAATGAGAACGCTGATGCTTCACTGTTTGAAGCTATCACGCGCACCGAAACAGCAGACGTGGCGAATCTTTGACTTAATGTCTATATAATTACCACGAAAGCTTTGGCCTTAGCGGAGTTCATGCGTTTACAGAATCCTTCGGGAAAAGCTGGGAGGCTTGCAGTGGCCAACTTTAACTTTTGTTGTCCATACTTCCGGTCCTGCATGGCCCAAACAATCTGCAAGGCCAGCAACAAAAATGCTCAGCGCCGGCAGATAATCAAACTCTGAAAGTATCTCCTCGTCCACTCGACAAACGCTCACGTGGACGGTCAGGGAGGTAGTTAAAGAGGTCTACCGCATGTTCGGCAGATGACCGCGGGTCCCGAAGCATCATGGGCTCCCTTGTCAGAGTCCATGCTTTTGCAGAATTCATTCAGGGACAGCTGCAATGCTTGCAAAGGCCAATTCGCACTCTGGGCAGTGAGACGATCTCAGGTGGGGGGGCCATGGTCTGTGCCTGCACTAACCCCCCACCGCCCCTAGGACCATATGTAGGGGAGAGGGCACAAAATAGAGAACTAGCAAGACTCTGAAACGATCACCTCCAACTGATTCTGGAGAAGTGCTCTGCTGCCCTGACCCGCTGGGCGGGCATTGGACTCCTGAGCCTTCACGTTGCCTGAAAAACAAGCTGGCGCCGTCACATGCTGAAGTGATCGATGCAGAGTCCTAGAGCGTAACAGGGCTCCTTTGCAACAGTTGCTAGGTTTGCAACGTCCTTCTTGCAGCAGCTGCGGCGAAGCAAACAACAAAATGCTTCATTCAATGCCCACCTCAATTTAGCATTTCAGCAGTTTGTCCTGCAGACTGCCACTACAGAAACTCCTGCCAGGGGGTTATATAGGGGTATCAAGCCTTGCTGCTGCACCCTCCACAGTCAGGCAGGTAGTGCAGGCAGTCTACCGCACCGGTGGCAGATCGCTGTTGGGTCCGTGGGTATTAGGTCATCCTTTGCCGGAGTTCATGCACTTGCAGAGTCCGTGTAGGAACAGCCGGGATGCTTGTCATCGTAGAGGCCAACTCTTTCGGCATTCCAGATCCAGACCTACATGGTCCCACACAGTCTGCAAGTTGCCAAAATCTGCTGGTAGCCAGACTCGGCTATCACCTCCGCCGAATTCTGAAGAAGCTATCCGTCAATCGTTGGGAGCACTGACAGGCTGGGCGGGCATTGAGCTTTCGTTCCTTCATGTCACTGGCAAAACGAGCTGCTCCCCGGACCAAGAAGTGCATGAATTTGCAGCCGGAGCCAATCACAACTGAAGTGATCGCGGCAGTATCCTGAAGCATCGGAGGGGTCTGCTTTGCAGGAGTTGCTGGGCTTGCAGCGTTACCTGTACAGCCTAGCTGTGCCGTCCTCAGCTGTGGCAAGCATTGTGTAGTCGTTGCATTTCGCAGATGGCCGCTGCAGCGGTGAAGCTTGCACTGAAATGTAGGGTGGAAGACTTGACCTCTTCATGTCAGCCTGAAAACGGCCACGTGAAAAAACGGAAATGACAGGGAGCCAGCTGCTACCAGGGATGTTTCCGCCTGGAGAATGCAGAAATACCCCCACAAGCGGGCAAGGACACTGCGGTGTCGCCCTCCAGACCAGCTGTTAGATTTTGAGACCGCTTCTCGAGCCCTGCTTGCACCCTGTCCTGTACCGACACTGCTAAAGCTTGCTCCCTTGCTCCCTGCATGGCCGGCCTGACAAGTGCGCATGCATAGACCTCGAAGAAGGGTAGACACGCGGAATCCGCATGAGTTTACGGCAGGGTTTCCGGAAAGACCACCATAAAAGAGCGTGGACCAGCATCAAAGCATCACGCACATTGGCTCCCCTAGCCAAGCGCTTGGGCCACTTTCGAACCTGACACTCCTTTCCTGATGAGGGGTTAGTAGGAAACAAAGGAATGTATTAAGCAGGGGCTATATACAGCTCACATTCCCTTATCTCCTACTAATTAACCACCAGTAAGTTTCAGCAACCATTCAGAACCTGGATCTTATTAGCGGCTCACATGCCTACATGTCGGCCCAGTTGCAGGGCTTCTCAAGGGCTGCACCGATCCGCAAACTCTGGGGCCGCATGAACCGTAAACATAGGGTTTATATAGGGATCTATAGGGGGATATAGGGGTTGTAGGGACATCATATGGTTTAGGGTTCTCACAGCTTCAAGCTGTCGGAGCATGTCTAGAATAGTGTTGTTCAGCTGGCCTTAATTAGTAGGTGTAGGGTCTTGGCTTTACGGCTCCTGGTTTAGGGTCTAAGGTGACATGCTTGTCCGGCCAGTCCCATATGTGTGCACAAGCTTTGCTTGGCTAATCTGTAGCATTCCCGGCGACTATCACACCAAGGGTCCAGGTACCCAAACCTTAGGCTCAAATCCGGTCAGATTATGATATTTGGGACCTGCAGCCCCCATCATTTGGGCACTTGGACACTTAAAAAACTGAGAACCAGAACTGGTGAGTCGAGGCCTGGCTTGGCTTGCATCAGGGCATCACACACATTCGCTCCCCTGCCCAAGCGCTTGGCCACACTTTCAAACCTGCCAATCTTAAGCAACGAGCCAACGCAACCATGAAGTTTGGGGTGCGCTGGGGCATTGCCAAAGTGATTCCAATGGACCCCTTGAGGGGTCTTGGAATACTGGATCCCCTGGTCGATTCCTCACGTGTGTGTTTGCAATCCAAACCCCATGACCACTTTGCTATTCAGACCCCTTGCACCTTATGCAGGCCTGCCTATACCGCCCATTAGGATTGAAATCAAAGCGCCACAACTTGCAGCACATCCAGGGTCTCGTCAGGTGTTGCAGGGCTAGCACACGCTCTGGAGAATATTTCTAGCTAGGAAATAATGATGTGGCCTGTTTGGACTGGGGTCTGGATTGACTCCTCGATGGTATGTTAGGCCCATGGACTATGTGTTGTGAAGCACACGGTCTGAAGTCCCAACCCTGACCGAGAAAATTTTCTTTAAACCGGACACTAGAAAAAGTTGATAGCTTCCTCTACATGTCCTGGCGTGGCTGGCATCAGGGCATCACACACATTCGCCCCCCTGCCCAAGGGCTTGGTCACACTTGCAAATCTCTGCCCCGAAGGAGCGAGCTAACATATTCACGTAGCTTCCGGTGCACCGTGGCATTGCCAAGACCCTGTCCTGCAGCGCAAGGTCTGAAGTCCCCACCCTGACCGAAAGAATCTTCTTTGGAGGGACCGGAGCAAATAAAGGTTGATAACTTACTTTAGATGTCCGGCAGTTGAACTTGTCTAGGTTACCTCTTTTGCCCCACTTGCTGGTTAGAATTTGTGTTCCAGTGTTTGGCGAAATGTTTGGCTTGTAGCTGGCGGCAGCAACCGGAAAGGCCACCTTTAAAAACTGAGAACCAGAACTGGTGAGTCAAGGCCTGGCTTGGCTTGCATCAGGGCATCACACACATTCGCCCCCCTGCCCAAGCACTTGGTCACACTTGCGAACCTCTGCCCCGAAGGAGCAAGCTAACATATTCACGTAGCTTCCGGTGCACCGTGGCATTGCCAAGACCCTGTCCTGGAGCACAGGGTCTGAAGTCCCCACCCTG
>CAJNIZ010040447.1:17726-34960 GCA_905231905.1 Symbiodinium pilosum
ATATCATTGTGTCTCTGTTTCTTGGGTTTTTTTTTCCCCGCCGGGGACCTATAATTACTTTTACCCAAAACCCAAGTACAAAATAATTGGGTACTTGGACCCTCTGGGTAAATCTACACCCGTTTGAACCCCCTAACTGGCAGGATGATGTTTTTGTCGTTGCTATTGCTGCCTCACACCTCCCAAGCTACCTCTCGGAAATAAACAAAGGAACCCACACAGGCCACTGTCTTTCAAAGGACACTAGTTTTGCGGGGACTCCTTGGACTTTCATGTTAAATTTGAAAAGAGGCATTCCTGAGACGCCCATGAGAATCCTGCCTCGTCGCTGTCGGGGTGCGTGCCAGCTCCGAAAGATTGAAACCTGCAGCAGCTTAGAGCCTATATTCCAAGTGTCTCAGAGGTTCTATGATAGTAGCGCCCTGAAGGTGCGAGTGGCCAATCAACGTGTAAACTTGCGCAAAGCACAAATGTAGAAAACAACTTAGGGTAGGGACTTCCATTATATGCAGTGGCCCTACGATTGCTCGAGGGCCAGACCAGCAATCAGCTACATACTACCGAACGCCCGGATAACATGATTCATGACTCCTGGACATTGAAAACAAAGGGTCCAAGTATCCAATCATCATGTATTTGGAGTCAGGGCAAAATTAGAGTCCAGGTTTTGGGAAATTATGTGATTATTGAATACTTGGACCTTTACGGCCATTCAACTTCCCTTTGAGGGGCTCCTCTGGCCGGGCTAGCCCTGTCCGGCTAGGGTCCATTCCCCGAAGCTATCACGTTAGGCACGATACAGGGCACGCAATGCACCCTAGCCGAACAGGGCTAGCACGACCCGAGCAGCCCCCCAAAGAAAGTTGACTGGCCCCAAAGGGTCTTAGTACTCAATAGTCATCTACTTTCCCAAAACCTGTACTACAATTTCAACTACCCTGATGCCAAGTACCTGATCATTGGATACTTGGACCCTGTGGGCGGGTCATGGAAGCTGAGCAGGACCATTGGCATCAATATAACCCCAATATAACCCTAATAGAAACCCAAGAGAACCCAAATATTACCCCAATATTCCTACTAAATATTACTCGATTATTCCCCGAATATTACCCCAATAGGCATGGTCTAACATTGGCATCTTGTCAAACCAATACCCTCACACTTTGGTTAGACCGCGAGCACCAGGGTGTCTCGGACATCTGCACCACTGGGTCCTAGATCTGGCCCTAAGAACCCAAGTGGACAAAACGGAAGTATAGGGGTATATAAGGTTTAGGGTTTAGGGATTTGAGCTATAGGCTAAACTCCTTAAAGGGGGTTAAAAAGCGGGTTATACAGGGGACTATCAAAGGGATTACTAAGGGGGATACTAGGAGTTTAGACCCTAAGGGTGCAAGTACCTAATTATCATATATTTACCCAAAACCTGTTGTATAATCACTATTACCCAATACCCAAGTACCTATGAATTGGGCACTTGGAACCTTTGGGTGGAAACTCCAGCGGAGGTAAGTCTGCAAGACATGTTGCCACCGTCTGGCAATTGAGTACTATGCCCTGATCCTCAGATTCAAGGACTGTTTACTATGTGAATCACCACGTTGTGAGGTCGATACACTGAGCCCAAAAGGGTGTACGGAAAAAGGGTTCACAGATCGGCGTTTAAGGTCCCAAACCCTCAGTATGGATTGGACGAGAAAGGTACAAACTACCGAGCCCTGAACTCTAAATCCTCCCTAAACCTTGAAGCTACCCTAAACATGGACTTAGACTCCAAAGCCTCCCCAATCCCTAAACCCGAACCGCTGGGGAAGGTAAATCAGATGCCCCGACAGGTTTGCTCTGGGTAGGGCTCTGGTGCAGACGACTCAGAGCTGCTCAAGATAGAGGAGCCGTATATGGGTGGTTGTCAACATTATGATCCCTTTTTGGATCCTTATTATACTACGGCACCTAGTGTTTAGGGTACCCAAAAAGGGACCATAATTTTGACAACCACCTATATGTGCATGGGGGATTATTGGGGTCCCTATTAGGCATCATTTCGAGTAACCAGCCAGCTGAGTTTGAGAAAAGGGAAGGGTTCACAAATTCTGGGGCATGTTCTGGGAGCCCTCATGATAAGGCTCATAAATTATCTTTGATGGTCGACACTGGGGCTCCCTGTTTGTGGACACCTGGTTTAAGTTTTTAAGGTGTAGGGGTCTGGGAAAAGTGTCTGAAATCTAGATTTCGGGTGAAATGAACATGGGTAGAAGCAAGCAGCTTCACTTGGTGGGATTACGAATTGGTGATCTGAGGGTTTAAAAGTGTATATGTGTGCTTCCGAACATTAGGGGTACCATTTCGAGGGGCTCCACGAAAAGGATCTCACTACGTTCGGGTTTATGTTTGGGGTCCCCGCACTTAGGCAAAGACCATGCTGATGCAAGGTTGCGTGAAGCCTTGTTGCTTGACCGGCTTTGCGAAAACCAATGGTTGCAGCTTTGCTGATTCATGAGGTCCATGTACCCAACAGCCATATACCTTCCCAACCCCAAAAGTATGTAGAATATTGGCCTTTATGGCTATTGTTAGGGGTTTCGGGCTATTATGTACCACAACCTGAAACCCTAAACCCTAAACCCAGTACTACTACCCAAACCAGCTGCCTGGATTGAACTGCATGTGTCTTCTGCCATTGCCAGGGTCAATACCACAACTGTAGCCAGATGCTGGGGGCTTCTCAGGATGGGTTTAGGGTTTAGGGTTCAGGGTTTAAGGATTAGGGTTTAGGGTTTAGGGTGATGCTAGTACCATGATATCACGACTCTTACCCAGGCCAAGTGCCTGCACCAGCGTTCGCAAATGTCTGGGTTTGAGAGTTGCGTTGTGGGCGCTCAGCACCCACACCTTATGCCCTAGAAATCGTTTCCTAACATCACAGCAAACCCTAAACCTCAAACCCTATACCCTAAAG
The DNA here is from genome assembly GCA_905231905.1 of Symbiodinium pilosum. Lineage (NCBI taxonomy): Eukaryota > Dinophyceae > Suessiales > Symbiodiniaceae > Symbiodinium > Symbiodinium pilosum. The sequence continues at coordinate 20,689 of CAJNIZ010040447.1, forward strand.
CCTAAAACCTCCGAACAAAAAAACTAGACTCGCTTGAGCTGAAACGGAACCCGTCTATGCGGTCTACGGTTTAGCTGTAGTCATTCTTGAGCCTGGAGAACCCTTTAAACCCCACATCCCCCCGCCCGCAACACCCAGCAGAATCCCCTATAAGATCTGTAAGCTCTGAGACTATCCCTTGCATTTCCTGGACTAAAGCTAAGAGCCTCTAACACGCTGAGCCCTAAACTCTGAACCCAAAGTGCCCAAAGCCAACCCTTTCAACCCCTAGATATCCCTACATATCCCTCTAATTAAAGCCCTATACATCCCCGTAATCTCTTAAATCACTATACATACCCAACAAAGGCATGCGTCCCGGCCAGATCGCTGTCTTTGCCCCCCACTGAGCCGCACCCATCCTAAGGTGAGCAGATCAAGGTTTAAGGTTTGGGGTTTGGGGTAAGGGTTTAGGGTTTGGGATTTGGGGTTTAGGGTTAAGGGTGTGTATCAGTGTGAGCGCGCGGTGGGTGCGTTTTTAGTTTAGAGTTTGGAGCGCACCCACTCTTCGCGCACTCGCGTAGCCAGAGGTCCCGCCCCAACCACCCAAACGATTCTCAATTAGGGTTTAGGGTTCCTACCCCCCAAACCCCCTTAGCAAGGGTGGCTTCCTCTTTTCTTTTCTCCCAGTTCTGTTGTTCACCCTGCAGCAGCCATCATTCTCAGATGGTGCGCTCTAAGACTCGAGCAACGGATACGGGTAGCGGAGGCCTTGGCCGGCCTCCACGCGTTGATCTTGCCAAATGCTTTTAAAAGTCCCAAGAAGCATCATGATGATAAGGGTTGCGTCGTGATTTTCTTCCCACCGGTGCGCTCCAGGACTCGAGCAGCGGAGGCCTTGGCCGGCCTCCACGCGTGGACTTGCCAAATGCCTCAACAAGTCCCAAACTCTATGATGATAAGTGGCTCTTGGCACCCAAGCGCCTTCAGGGTCTCCAGAACCCTGCAGGGGCAAGTCCCAGACCTCCCACGCCTGCAAAGCCTCTACAGCCTTCCATGTAACAAAGCTCCAAAAATCTCCAAACAAGCTTGTAAGTCAAGAAAGTACGCCAAAAAACGTCCCAAGGCCTCAAGCGGCCCAGAGTCCAGGAATCCCGCTGCCGCCAGGGCGCCTGACCCCAGGAAAAACCCTTGAGAGCTAAATGCGTCGCAAAGAAGTCCCGCAAGGGTTGTTCTGAGAGGCTTCGCCCTCCCAGGCCCGTAGGTTCATTCTGGTGCCAGTCCGGAGGCCTGTCCCCAAGGCTCGAGCGCCCATGTATATGGTCAGCGGCGCTCTCGCCAGTTTAGGGCTTAGTCGGTGTTTAGGGTTTAGGGGTTGGGGTTTAGGGTTTAAGGTTTGGGGTTTAGGGTTTGGGGTTTAGGGGCAGTCAATATTGCCGACAGAATGCATCGGGGGATACAGGAATAGGTGGGAATATATTGAATACATAGAAATATGTGAAATATGTAGGAGTGGATGGGAAGAAATAGGGATATGGGATAATAATGGAAATAGACGGAAACTTGGACGATGAAATTCATAGCTGTTTAGTGTATAGGCTTTAGGGCTTAGAGCTACAGTCAAGATGTCCCATATGGCTCCCATAAGGGAACATATTAAGGACTATACCAAACTACCAAAGGGGCCGCAATGTCCAACCGCCATGGCCCCTTGGTCAGTCACCAAGGGACCATTTAAGGGTGGACATTGATAGCAGCGCACTTAAGTAGTAGTTTCGGGCCCAGGGTTTGACCTTACGGTTTGGGTTCGTGTCCCCTATACAAGTACTTAGAAGACTTTGGGTGCAAGTCTCCGATAAGGAAAGACTTGAAGACTTGATGTGGGATGAGGGATGACGAGCTTTAAGCTTAGATGATTAGTCTGTATTTCAGTATTCACACTCCTTCACGTGAGAAAAAACGTGCTGCCTGCTGCTCTCTGATCTTCTCGACCAGCTTGGCTTCGAGAAGCTCGTGCTTGTCGACCCGCATGAGCAGCTGGCCTTTCCATTTTGGATTTGAAGTGCTCGCGTTCGTCCATGACGCTCTGCTTTGTCACGGGCCGTCTGGCCCTTCTCTTCTGCAGCTTATCCATCCATGACCGCAACATCTGAGTGTGGTTCGTGGCGTGGGTGGTCAGGTGGGACCACTGCTTGAGCTCCCACTCCTGGGCCTGACACAAGGGAGGGAGCGTTTTCAGCGCAAAAACACCCTAGAGGTCCAAGGACCCAAATAATAGGGCTTTAGGGCCCACATATTCTAACATCAATGGTATTTGGGCTCTAAAACCCTAGTATTTGGGTCCTTGGACCCTTAGGGACAGACTGTTACAACTGAATCAGCGTTCATGAGCCATAGTCTAAAGTCCTAGTATCCCCCGTAATAGGCCCTATAATACTCCCCTATATAATCCCCGATATAATCCCCTATATAACCCCCCTTTAAGGAGTTTAGACTGTAAGTCATGGCTCTAAGCAGGCCTAGACCTTCAAGTTGAGGCGCACGATTTCCTGCTCGTCCGCCTCTTTCTGGCCCAAGGCTTGGAGGACAGAACCAGCCTAACCTGGTAGAAGGTATCCTGAAGACCGGACAAATCCCAATGAAAAGCCTGCCGAGATTGCACTTGAAGCAGCGCAGTTACGAGGAATTCCGCAGGAGCCTTTTCAACACCCAACCCCCCAAGACCCTGCACGACAGCAAAAATTAGGCTGTTGTTGATTTAAAAACTTCCGCAATTAAGGCCTTAACCCTAAATAGTTCTCCATATTCCTTTTACATTTCCTATTCCCGGCTACTTAAACCCCAAAAATATGCAAATAATAGCCTCAAATCCATAGATATAACCCAAAAGGCCATTATTCTACATACTTTTTGGGTTCAGGTGCCCAAACTCTCATCCCTAAACCCCAAACCCTATATATCCCTATATAACTCTAACCCTACGCTATATCCCCTCCTGGACCCTAAACCCTGTACAGGTAACCAGAACAACCCGAATACTAAGCTGAGAAGCAGAGACTTTTTGGCATTCTCGCCCGCCTGCCGGACATGGCATGCTTCAAAAACTGCAGGAATTTGGGGTTCAGGGTCTAGGTTGGTTTCTTTGGTTTAGGGTTTAGGGTTTATAGGGTTCAGGGTCTAGGGTTTAGGGTTTAGTACCACTAGGGTTGTACCCTTGGTTTTGGGATCCTTGTAAGGGACCTTATTATAGAGACGACATTGGCTCATGTACGAGCTATAGTGGAGCCAAATTCGGGAAACGTTTTAGGGATATGACCTTAGGGGTACAACCCTGGAACCCTTGACAAAAGGCGGGGTCAAGGCAGCTGGCCTAAAAGATCCCTATTGAAGACTCCGTTATGTTGGCGCTTACCTGGACCGCAAAAGTATGTTTGTTTTTTGCCTTTATGGCTGTTTTTGTGGGTTTTAGATGGTTTCAGACTATTATTTTACCTACTTTTGGGGTCTAGGTAACTATTTTGCTATACCACACCTTCCTTCACCTCACCTTTTGAGCCACCGGAATGTTGATCCGGAGGCGCTTCTTGGAAGGAAGCTTTGACGGCGATGTTTCGCCCTAAGCCCTAATCCCAGAATTCCTGAACCCATATAAGCCCATAACACCCTAATGTAGACCCCTAAAAAATGACGCCCCCCTTAATGGGGATTATGATAGGGACCCTATTAACGCCCGGGGGTTTATTAATCATGGGCCTACATTAAACCGTATATCCATAAACCCTACGGCTCCTGAATTTCTGTGGCGACACGAATCGGTGATCGGCACCTATTTTCTGATCTGCTTCCCAAATGCAAGAGGAACCCCGCAGCTCAAATAAGGCTTCCTACAAGGAGCGGATCCTTGGGGGCCCCTTCGGGTTTACAATTACGGATTTAGGGGTTTGGGGTTTAGGGGTTCAGGGTTTCGGGCTGGGTGGGTCGTAAATGGATTTTGAACCCAAACTGGTTCCTTTCTAGATGTTTTGGTTCGAAAGTGTTCACTACTTGGGTACTTACTTCTGCCGCAGCGGTGAGGAGAATATGGGGGCTTCTCTCGGGCATTCTGCATGTGTGTTAGCTCACTGGACCTCCGCGGTCATTTCAAAAACCTTTGACAGGTCGGTAGCTTACAGGTGTATAGCTTCTCATAGGTCTTGTAGACCCTGCCCACAAGACACAAGGAACAGGGTTCTTATGGGAGTCCACTTACGGGAGTGCTATTGAGACTACGTACCTGCCTATACGGAGTAATAATAGCACTAACAATTATGGCAACAATAGTAAGACTAGAGTACCACCACCACCTCACCAAACCCCAACAATAAATATATCCAATATACCTACCATCTACAGGTATTTGCTTTTAAATGTAGTGTAGAAGCCATAGGGTACTCTTTTCTATTAGGCGGTGACTTATTAGCTAGTGGGAGGCATGCTGGCGGACTTCACTTACATCCAGTTTGAGGATCCTAGGCTAAACAACTAAGCTTGCACAGATTCACTGCAAGACCCTGGTGTAGGGTTTAGGGTTTAGGGCATGAATACGGTGGATACTAAACATCCTGCACGAGCCTGAGTACCTTATACCTTGGGAATACTGGTATAGTATACTAAGGTCATGCAGGATTTTAGTATCAAAAGCATCTGCCTGTTGTATATCCCAAATCCTGAAACAGCCTCAGTGGACAATATACCCCAAGCCTCGTGACCTTACTTAGGCCCTTGCATTACCCTCAGCTAATGGAATCCCTCATATGGGGCAGGGGGCCGAGATTCAAAAAGTGCATCACAAAAGACAAGCGCTGCTTCTTTTGCAAGCGCACTTGCACCACCCCAAGTATGTTTGCATCTAAGCTTAACCCTAAACCCTAAACCCTCTGCAAATCTATTCATCCCCCCTCCACGAAATTTACTCAGAGAAAGCTCGCAAAAGAGCCCTTCAAAGACTATGGTCCCTTCCACAGGCTACGCGGAGTTTCATGTTAGTCTTGGGCCCCCTGAACGCTAAACTAAGCTGCAACCCTAAACCCTAAACCTTGAAGCCTAAACCCTAAGACCGAAATCTCCTAAACCTAAACCCTGAATCCTACACCCAGAACCTTAAAACCCTAAACCCTAATCCCTAAACCCTAAGCCCTAAACCCTAAAGTGGCCTCCTTCAGCTTGGGGTTCAGCTGCTCGTGCAACTCCTTTGCCCGTTCCTCTGCAGAAGCACCCTTTAAAGAAGTTGTAGAGGTCAGGGTTTAAGGGTTTTGGGGTTAGGTTTTAAGGGTTTAGGGTTTAGGAGTTGGGGTTCAGAGCTTAGGGGTTAGGGTTGAGAGTTTAAGGGTTAGGGCTAAGAGGTTTAGAGTTTAGGGGCTATATAGGGGTGTATAAAGGTGGTTGTAGGGGTTATATAGGGGTGTATAAAGGTGGTTGTAGGGGTTATATAGGGGTGTATAAAGCGGGGTTGTAGGGGTAATATACGGGTGTATAAAGGGGGTTGTAGGGGTCATATAGCTGTATATGCCTTAAACCTGCAAGCCCTACTACAAGCTGCACCCTAAAACCTAAACTAAACCCTAAACCCAAAACAACCCCAAACCCTAAGACTTAAACTAAACCCTAAACCCCAAAACAACCCTAAACCCTAAACCCTAATCCTAAATCCCAAGCAACCCTAAACCCCAAACCCACGAAACCCTACCCAGCACCCCCGAGACTTGACAACCCAAGCCCTAAACTCTGAATGCTATACCGTAAACCCCAAAGTTTAAGGTCTACCTGAACCCAAAAGTATGTAAAATAATAGCCCAAAACCCCTAATAATCCAAAAGGCCATTGGAAGGGCAACCTCTTCCTCTTGTCTGGGCCTGGCCCCTCCAGGTCCTTCCCTTAGCGTGAGCTTTGCCGGTTCATCTGTGCCTGATTCTGAGTCTGTGTAATAGGAGTATTGGTCTCCTTCCTCATCATGGTCTTCTTCAGCCCGACGATGAGGTCTCTTCTTAGGAAGGGCTCTGCTGAAGGTTGGCGGCAGGTCTGAGGAGCTAGCTGGTGCATCCAGCCGAACTTCCGTGGAGGAAGCCAAAAGGGCCGCTCTTCTTTCTTCCCTACCTGGTCTGACCCTTCCTTTGGCCACCTGCTTCTTGACGTGCCCTCTCTGGAGCGCTTGTGGGCAACAGTCTGGTAAAGCTCTGCAGTGACACCTGACCTGTATTTGTTCTACATACCTGGGGTTCAGGTATAGGGTTTAGGGTTTACTCCAAACTCTAAGCCTAGATGAGTAAATGATGTAAACAAGTGATATGCGAGAGAGTAACTAGTTCACTATGGGAGCCTATGGGATATTACCTGGTTACAACCTGGAGTTTGCACTTGAAGCTACTGTAGCTATAAGGATTAGAGGGCTGAGGGCGGTGCAAGACAAATGCACCGCCAAACTGTCGGTCACAAATCTTTTGGAGCTGCTGGTCCCTGCAAGTATATTGCTCTAAAATGAAACCTATAAGCCCTAGACCCTCAACTGTGAAGTCAAAATCCAAATTACACATACCAGGTGCCTAAACCCTATATTCCCTTCACCGCAAGACCCTAATTCGGCAACCCTAAGCCCTCCTAAACCCCAATCCTAAACCCTAAACCCCCAACCCTAAACCCTAAACCCTAAGCCCTCTAAACCCCAAACCCTAAACCCTAATCCACCCTACATCATAGCTCTTCTGTGCCTCGGTGTGTTGGAGACCTGTCTGGATGTCCTCTGGCAGGTTTGTTGGCTGTAGGATTTAAGGTTTAGGGCTTTGAAAAGCTGCTTAGGGTTTAAGGTTTAGGTGTTTAAACTGTTTAGGGCTCAAGGTTTAGGTGTTTAGGGTGTATTGGTTTATGGATTTGGGGTTTAGGTCCCGGAGGTCCTGCAGGTACTCCCATTTGAGTCAGGGTTTGGGGCTTTGGCTTTGGGCCACATGTCTGTACCCAAACCCTACACCCTAAGCCCAAAACCCTAAAACCCTAAACCCTGGGAACCTAGTTTACGGGACCCCTTTAGGATCCGTTGAGTAGGGTTCTGAATGTGCAGAAGATTCCGCGGTTCCTTGTTACAACCATGTCGAGTCCAAACGAAAATCCACAAATGCCTGGTTCAGGTTTGGTTTAGGGTTTAGGGTTCACATTGATGCACACGTGCCATTTCAGGAGAATACTTGCCTTGGAGCGGATTTCCTTGCACCACTAGGGTCCCTAAACCCCGAAATCCTAGTGCCTAAACCCTAAACTACTGTTGATACTAGAAATCCTGCATGACCTTAATATAGTATAGTACCATAATTCCCAAGGTATATGGTACTTAGGGTCATGCAGGATTTTTAGTATCCACCGTAGGGTCCCTAATCTAGTGGAGGTTCTTCGAGGACCCAGAGTGGTGCAGTATCTCCTCCATTATATTTGTTGTTATTGTAAACCTATAATCCCAATTCCAATATAATGCATGATAGCCGTTTACAATTTCTTTGCCATTATCCCTATATAACCCCCAAATTCTCCCCCAATGCCGATGGAACTAGGGTTTCTTTATTTGTCCTGTCCTCAGACGAAGGGGGTATCTATTATAAACGAATCCTGCAAGAGTTCGGCGTGGTCCTTTCCTCTGAGATGGTGTCTTGCAGCATGGTACCCCAAACTCTACAGCCCAAATCCCACTACTCTCTAGAACCTGAACCCTGAACCCTTCTAGAGCCTAAGCCTAATCCCTAAACCCTTCTAGGGCCTAAGCCTAAGCCATAAACCAATAATTTGTACTTCCATCCACGGCCCAGGGATATCTCTGCAACTTGGAGGTTTGCCGTCTAGCGCTTGGGGTTTGGGGTTGGAGGGTTTGGGGTTGAGGGCTTAGTGTTTGAGGGTTTGGAGTTTAGGCCTTACGTACTGTTTGAGGGTTTGGGGCCTGGGGCTTAAGGGTTGAAGGGCTTAGGGGTTGGGGTTTGGAACTAGGTCGGTATATAACGAAACGCCAGTGTAATGTGTCCCCCTTAAGTAGATAGAAGATGGGGTATATGTGGATCTTACTATAATATACCCGAAGCCATATTCTATCTACTTCAGGGGGCCTATATACTGAGGTTATGACAATTCAGGGTTTAATTGGCGGCCTTTGGCTTAGGATTTAGGGCCCGGAACCCTAAACCCTAAATCTTAGGGCCCTAAACCCTAAGGTTTAGGGTTTAGGTTGAAACCCTAAGCCCTAAACCCTAAATCTTAGGCCCCAACCCCTAAACCGGTCATGGTTTACGTTCTGAGCCTCGGGTTAAGGGTTCTGGCGGCTCATGATGAGCGATGAGAGGTTCATGTTTGAACTGTTTTGGTATGAGCTACAATGTAAAAAAAATCTTAATAGGGGATTATATGGGGGGAGTATTATAGGGCTGAATGAGGGGGATACTAGGAGTTTAGGTTATGGCTCGTATGAGCCCTTAACAGTGGACATAGGTGACATAGGGGTGCCTCTTGTAGCTTGGTATAGTCCCTAAAATAGTCCCCTAATAAGGAACCCATGTCCATTGATTCTACGGGGGAAAATTGACTGTAGCTCCTATGATAAACAAGGTTGTTTCTCCTCTTTAGGTTCAACCTATATACCGCTGAGATATTGGCATCCTTGTTCTCAGCTTCCCCCCAGACAGGACCTAGGGTCCCTAAGCCCTAAACCTGAAACCCTGTAAAACAGCGCCCAAGTCCTACACAGAAGCAGCACAAATGAGGGAACCTATCAAGATCTATTGCCGCCAAAGGTTAGAGGATGCCCGAACCCCCGGGTTTTGGGGCCTGAGGGATTTAGGGTTTAGGGTTCAGGGTTGAGGGGTTCAGGGTTGAGGGGTTCAGGGTTGAGGCGTTCAGGGTTGAGGGGTTCAGGGTTGAGGGGTTTAGGGTTGAGGGGTTTAGGGTTGAGGGGTTAGGGTTGAGGGATTAGGGTTGACAGATTTTAGGGTTTGGGCTTTAGGCTTCAAAGGAAGGGTTAGGCTTTAGAGGCCCAAGGAAGCCTTAAGCTCTCAACGCTTTAGCCTCTGCAAGCCGCAAATTCCAAGTCTAGGCAGGAAAAAAAGTGGTACATGAGGTAGTGAGAGACTTTTGGGTCTTCTCGTGAGCGTTGCGGATATCAAAATCATCTTACCCTAAGGGTCCAAGGACCCAAATAAAAGGGTTTTAGGGCCCAAAGTTTCTAACATTAATGGTATTTGGGCCCTAAAACCATAGTATTTGGGTCCTTGGACCCTTAGGGTTATAAACAAAGCTCCATGCCCAGTAACCCGGGATACGTGGGACTTTTCCTGGCAACGCCAACGTTTTTCAATGTCGGTTGCGTGAAGTTGCAAGACATTTCGCTCGAAGCCGAAGCCCTAACCTAAATGCATGCAAAAAAGGCTGTTGCACCTTACATGTTGCTATCTCTACCTTTTCTCAAGGGTCTAAGATGGTCTAAGATTGCTCTGGGTAAGCATCAGCTTCAGGCCCTAAACTGTTCAAACGGTATGTTATAGAGTTAGGAGTTACAATACAACCCCTCCCCCCCAAAAAAAAATGCACAACCCCCAGGGTTTAAGGAGCGAATAAGGACTATGTGGAGCTTGACAAAGCCTAATAGGATTGTAAATTTGCGGGTTGTACATTTTTTTTTGGGGGGGGGAGGTGTACATGTCTAACTCCTAGTTAATATAGAGCTTTGGGAAGGTAAGCAGTGAGAATCGGCTCTACTCACAGAAGTTTTCGTGGAGGAGGATCAAGCAGCAGTGGCAATACAGACAGCAATCGTAGTCGCAGCTGTTAGACGTCGTGTTGGTTCGTGGCAGAGTTAGCTGGTAGTTGTGGAGGCATGAGTTCCAGTGAGCCTGATTACAATTTGGCCTCGGTTGGTCCCAAAAAGTGCAGTCTCCCCTGATTGAAGAATGACCCGTGATGTTGTGGATGCTAGTACCACGTAAGATAGACTCCCCTAATCAATTCGTATCGCGCTCTCTGGCGAGCTGTCCGTGCTTAGGGTGTAGGGTTTAGGGCTTAGGGTGTTCGGCGATCGCCCTTCACTGACAGCGAGGCTCGTCTCAGGTCCCGCAAGTCCTTGCAACGTTGCGCCGATGGAAGATTGCTATCATGATCTTTACGTGGTATGTTGGGACATGCTGTACAGACATACTAGTCTCTGTGAGGGATGACAGGTACCTAGACCCTCAAAGTATGTAGAATAATGGCCTTTTGGCCCGTATTTACGGGTTTGGGGCAATTATTTTGCGCTACGTTTGGGGTCCAGGTAGAGCTTGGGCGTAGATTTTGATTTCTAGGGCCTCGAGGCCGGTCCAGGCTTAAACTCAAAGGGCTGAGGGTTTTGGGGTTTACCGTTTAGGTTTAGGGGTTTAGGGTTTCTATAGTCCCCCTTAAGTGGATAGAACATGGGGTATATGGGGACCCTCTTATACTATAACGTACCCAAAGCCATATTCAATCTACCATAAGGGAGACTATAAACCCATGAATGTATAGATGCTGACCCGAGCCCCACCCCGTTTGCATAGATTGGTTGGGCACTTCGTGCAACTTCGTGAGCTTGTACTGATTCGTAGAGAAGGAAGAAATGGACATTAAAGTGGCAACTACAGTAACATCCCGAGTTTGATATGACGACGACGACGCCGCCGACGACGACGCCGCCGACGACTACTACTCCTGCTGCTACTCCTATTGGGATCAAGTCCTCCTTTCACTTCTCCCCACTCAAAACCACTAAGAAACTCAACCCAAAGCCGCTGTCACTTCACCCACATCGGCAGATCCTAAATCTCAGAGCTCTCTCTGAGCCTGTAGTTCTTCCACATCTGTGTTGCTCTAATTAAGGAACCGAAAATAAGTTACCATATCACAGGTATATCGCAAGCAATGGGTTTTCCTGCTTATAGTAACTTAGTTCAATATTAGGGTCTATGTTGGGGTCTCCCTAGTAAGGGAAACTAATCTACCAGCTACAATCACTACTTCCTACAGAAGTCAATGGACGTGTGTTCCTCATTAAGGACTATACTAGACATATCCACTGTTAAGGGCCCATGAATTATAAGATATGGCTCCTGGAGAAAATCTCTTCAAGATAAAGTTGCACCTTCTGTTCCCGAGCCTCATATGTCAGGACCACTACTGTTAAGAGCTACCCACGCCTGGTCGTACAAACCCTACTACCTACGCACCCTATGCGGCCTTACCCAAAGATTCCTAAGTACCTATACACGGGATACTAACCCAGACCATATTACAATTCCCATTATAGAGGCCCTACTTTATATCATATCGGTACTTAGGGTCCTTTGGGTTATGTAACAACGCCATCGCAGAATACTCCAAAATCCAAAAGAAACAGGAGGGGCTCGGGAAAGCATCCCAAGTTTAGGGTTTAGGGATTAGATAATCCCCAAGTGTACCACCAGATTTCCAACTTTATGTGACCTGGACCCTCAACAGCTGAACCTTAACACCCTAAACCTCCAACCCTGGACACGGCCTAAAAGGCTACCCTAAACCCTCAACCCTAATTTGTGCACATGGGTCCTCATCCTCACTGCAGATCGCTCGCGCTGCCGGAAGTGAGGGCGCCCGTGTGGCTGTCAGCACCGCCCTGGCATTGGAGCACCAGCCGCCGTAACCCCTAGAGGGTCTAGGCCCCAAGGGTCCAAGAACCCAAATAATGGGGTTTTAGGCCTCAAACACTATAATATCAATGATGCTTGGGGCCAAAAACCCTATTATCTAGGTCCTTGGACCCTTAGGGAGGGTTTAGGGGTTACAGTACTTGTTGGGTAGGTAATCGGTAAAACGGCCCCAGTTAGGACCTCGGAAAAAGGTTCATCAAATAGGATTGGTGTATGTCAGCTACCCACCCGTAGTGGGCATCTACCAGCTGTAGCTCTGCTTTTTCCAAAGCCCTTTATAATCAGCTGGTCCCCACAGCTGTGCTGCAACTACTACTTCAGAAGCCCCACGTACTCAAACATCGGAAGCCCTAAGCCCTAGAAACCTACACCCTAAACCCCTTGAGTACACCCTCAACTCATCAGAAAGCTCAGGACCTTCTGCAGTGCCTTTGAAAGAATGGGAGTGGCATTTGTTGAGGCTTAGGGTTTAGGGGTAATGTCCCGCCCTGCTAACTTGATGTAGGGTGCTGCCCTGACTTGTTGAATGGTTCTTAGATTCTGGTGCGCGCGACGCTCAAGAGGTTTTTGGCAAACCTGTCTTCTTTCGATGATCTACACATAAGATGGCTCGTAATAGGTACGAATGAAGGTCCACAAGTATAGCACTTACGGCTCAGGATTTCAAAAAAAACAGGAGAAAAAGAACACATTGAACCCGCAAATGCAAGCGCTAACTCTCATCACTCACTACCCTGAGCCCTAAACCCTAAGCCTATGAGGTCCAAGTACCTAGATAGCGCAACATAGCGCATACATTGGCCACAAGAGGGCTGGCATATAGGGAGCTCCAGGCTATCCTATCTTGCTCAAACCCTGGGCCCCAAATCCAAAAGTCCAAGCTCTGAATCGTAACCTTGAGCCCTAAGCCTGAAAATACGGTCTAGGGTTCAGGTTTAGGAAACCTTAAAACCCTAGCCTGTATAAGCCCTAAAGCCTAACCTAAGCTCTACTGCCCGGGCCCTTCCTGAACCCCAAAAGTAAGTAAGATAATAGCCCGAAACAATTACAACTCGCCCCAAAGGCCATTGTTCTACATACTTTTGGGGTTCAAGTAAATCCTATATGGTAGTTTCCCAAAATAAGGGGACCCCAAAATCCTCTAGTCCTTATTATGGGGACCCCTAAAAGGGTACCCCTAATTTTGACAATCCCCCATATACACCCTAAGCCATAAACCGATCACCAGCCTGACATGGGTCATTCGACGACTCGAAGACGACTAAAACCCGATGATGGGATAGTTGCGACCTCGAAGCAAGGGGTTTGGGGTTCACGGCTTTGAGGCTTTAGGAGTTAAGGTTCTGAGGGTTTTGGGAGTCTAGGGTTTGTTTAGGAGTTAGGGGTCTTTATTGAGGGGTTAGGGTTTATCTTGGATTCTTCCACCGCCTTCCGCATATGTACGCTCCACAAATTTGCAAACCTTACTCCCCAAGCCCTAAACCTTAGACCCTAAACCGCGTACTCCACTCGCTGCACAAGCCCCTCACCTGAAGAGGCGCCAGCCGGCACCTGGAACCCTGTCAGGTTTAGGGTTTAGGGTTAGCAAGCCCAAAATCCTAATGCCCTAAACCCTAAAAAACCTAAACCCTAGAGGCTTTATGGTAGCTTCCAGAAAGAATGTAGACCCGCAGATGCTGTAATCTTGTCTTGGGGGATGCCCACAAAAAAAATGCTTTTGGGGGAAGCCTTCACCCTAATCCCTTAACCCTATCCAAAGTTACGGGTAACCTTTTTGGGTCCCTACAATAAGGAGTATAGTATTTTGGGGTCTATATTGGGGTCCCCTTATTCTGCGAAACTACCATATCTCTTTATACCGCCTGTACATTCCCATATACAAGTAAAATCATCCCCTTTTAAGGGGACTCCTAATAATCCCGCCTTCTTCGATCGTCTCGCCAATACTGTTGGACAAGAGCATGCCAGAGTCGTCCCGGATGGGAGCAAGCAAAGGCCGCTTCCTCCGGAACTTCGGGGATGTGGGGTTTAAGGTTCAGGGTCTAGGGTTGGGGCCTATGTCAGGTACCATGGGCCCCCCTACCTGCTTCCCAGGTTCAGGGTCCGGACCCTTACATGCGCCTCTAGGGTTTTATAGGGTATGCAGTAAAGCATAACTTTCTCTCAAACATGGGGAGTTTAGGGTTTAGGGTTTTGGGGATTGAGGCATTCAGGGATTGTTGGCATGTAGGGTTTGGGGGCTCAGGAATGTAGGGTTTAGGGTTTAGGGTAAGGGATGTGCAAAGGGGTCCTTCAGGGACCTAAGGTCAGATCAGAAGGCTGTACTAAGGATCCTGAGTTGGGCACTGCCCTCACCCAATGACAGTATATAGTAGGGATCATACGAAAGGTATGCATATCTGTTAGCTACTATTACTATCCAACTGTTACCGGGTGGGCCAGTACCCATCTTATCAAGTTATTGTTCAGGAATTCCAGTTGCCTTTCGGAAATTTCGCAAGCCTAAATTACCTTGGTCGGCTTTCAAAACATGAGGTCCCTTGGGATGTACTATCAGTTCTATGATGGAAGCTCAGAAGCCCTAAACCTTAAACCCT
>CAJNIZ010040458.1:0-42996 GCA_905231905.1 Symbiodinium pilosum
CAAGGGCAGCGGAAAGATGCGGAAGGCGGAAGCAGCCTGCGCCTCCCACTGGAGATAGTGGGAGGCAAGGGCAGCGGAAGCAGCGGAAGCGAAGTCTACCCACTCCCCCCCACCCCCAACCTGTAATAGGAACTTCTCCTATTTCGAGCCCACCCCGCACCCCCCTTAGATAAGGGGTGGTTATGTCGGATCATTCTTGGCAAGATGGATTCAGACATTTTTTTTGGGTAAGGCAGAGGTCAGACTCCGAGATAGAGCCTGGCCGCGCGCAGGGCGTTTGTGGGAAACCCTGAGTGCCAGGGCTCGGGCCCAGAGTTTAGTGTTGAAGTTTTTTGAGTTGGGGTTTTGCAGGCTGCAGGCTTCAGCTTCTGAGATTCTAGGTCTGGTGTAATCAGAGCTGCAAGGGGTTCCGCGGATGCAGGCTTGCGTGTAGGAAGCAAGTCACATCGAAGGTCCTCCCACCCTGCTTGGCCTTTCTCTCTTTTCTCCGCTGCTCAGACTCTTCAACTGAGGCACTGAGCGGGGACCTCCGCCTACGACCTTTGCTCGGTACCCATCGCAATATGTAGCCAGGAGAATTGTTGCAAACTTGTTGGGTCAGTCTTGCTGTCGTGGACGTGCTTCTTTGGCTTGAAAATTGGATCCGCTTCTGTGCCACTCCCCAAACTGTCTTGGCAGAAATTGGTCCTTGTTTTGAATTCGGTTATTTCCGGCAGTGATGTCAAAATTATAGTTATGGAATGTGAGGGCTTGCTTGTGCGGAATCATTAATTTTGCATCCTCATTTGAGTCTCGCCCATCTTTGTCTCTACATTACGGCTCACAACCAAGTCCAGTGCTGCACCTTCTTTGGGTTCTGGCTTCAGACCACCTGTGTAGTCGCTTCTACTTCTCGTAGGGATTTGGATGGCCAGCTCCTAGCTTCGGACCCATATGTTGCCAACTATGAGTTGACAAGAGTCTAGACATCTTTCAGAGTGGAAATTGAATTGCCACCTTGGCTTCTGCCGGATTGTCCAGAATTGATGACATAGTGCTAGCAAGGAGGTATTGTGCGGTCAGGGAGGGCTTACATGCGCAGCCCGAGCTTCCTTCCGTTTCTCAACACTGACGCCCGGGCTTGGCTGCTTGATTGTTTCGGTCTACAGTAAGCATGTATGTAAGATTAGAGCAGCCGCGGATGCTTCCGCAGGAGAGCTACCGTGACACCCATAGACGGGAACCTGGAGAAGGCCGCAGTGGTTCAGTAAGGAACTGTGTTGAGCATTGGCTCACTTAGTGTTTTTTGTCCCAGAGTGTGCATGTGTGTGGAAGACTATGACCACACAGGTATCTAAAACATGATATAGAAGTTTGCAGGAATGCAAGGGGGCGCGAGGTCGTATGAACGAGCTCGCGCCAACTGAGCTCTCTGTCATTTGGACGGGAAAATGTACCTGCATAAAAGGTTGCATGGGTACCTTTGGTACAGCTTGTGACCATCTTTGCAAGAGGTTTTAAATGTCACGCAGGGGCACTCAAGTCAGATACGTACAAACATGTTGCTTTCCAACTGCTGGCCAGCTTCATAAGCTTTAGTTTCAACTTTGGAGCATATATTTTCATGTCAGCCTTTCACGGGCTACAAACGCAAAACAGAGCATCCAGTCGCAAAGACCCAGCTCAGCAAGCAGAACAGGACCTACAATGCAACAAGATCTGCAATGAGAGAGAAGAAGCTACAGAGATCTTGTTTCCGTTGGCATTCGTTGGCATCAGTTGGAATTAAAATCACCTGTTGGCAGCAACAGGAAATTTACAGAACTTTTCAGAGAGTGCTGGCATTTCCCACGCCCTGCTGTCTAGTGGTTTTCCGTGTGTTTGGGTCCGCAGACGTCTGCCACCATTGGTAGGGGCACAGCAAATCACAGCAACAAGGCGACGATTAGCCATGCCAAGCCTCATGCATTTCACCACAAACAGGATGTTTGGAAGTCAGCTCCGTGGCTCCTCATCTTGCATTTACCACACGTTGAAGGTTAATCTCGGCAAGTTGATGAAAATCAGCTCGGGACTGGGGGTGTTGCCACCAGCCATCAGATTCCATGGGCATGTTGATGCTGGAGGTCATGTCGATGGTGGAGGAGACTTGGTAATGTGTATTCAGAGTGTTGCAAGAGAGCGCTTCAGAAGCTTTGAAGGAATGAGCGTACCACACAAGCACGCAGGATGGTGTACCTCATTAATTGTAAAGCCAAATTGCATGCTGTACACATGAATTTTGTCTGCTCTTAAGATCTTTCAAGATGCAGGGGCGGGGGACCTTGAAGTAACCTCACTGAAGCTCCGAGGTCTGCGGACTTCACAGAGATCCGGGGAACCGATGCTCCGCCAGGGACAAAGCCTTCGCCCTGGCAGGTAGCTTGAATGTGCAGGGGCAGGAGGGAGTTTAGATTCTCATGCCTTTTTCATAGGTTTTTCTTGCTTGCCTGTTCAAACTAGTAAAATGGGGTAAGCAAGACAAGTTTGAAGCGTGACATGTTACTCTGAGTCGCGAAGCTGGGAAAGGTGTGCTTGCCGCAGAGTAACATCCGCGTTTGCCTTAAAGAGCGACATATTGGGGTACTGTGTCAGGGTACGTGTGCGTTGCTAGTTATGGGATTCGATCGCAACTGTTGATTGCTGCTTGTATCGCATGAGCATAGATGCACCAGCTATTATCTCAATGCGACAACCGGTTTGTGCTCCGGAGCCCAGACTCCCACCTACTTCACAAGACAATTTTCAATTCGACGCTCCAAAGCCCAGCTAGGCCTAACCACCCTTCTTGGTCCCTCAGGCAACGAAAGTGAAAATGCTGTGGGATGATGAGCTCCCTGGCCAAGCAGGCTTAACCTGAACTTGCATAGTTGTTTGCATCTCTTAGATATTTTTCTGGGCTCATTGGCTTGAAGCAGTGTTTGGAGTGATGTTCAGTTGGTCAGCTTAGCATTATGACACTTATGAGTTCAAGCGGTTGACCTGAATTATCGGAGTCTCTTCTAATCTCTTCACTCAGTTCAGAGCAGTGCCTTTCCAGGCTCTTGTTAGGCTTTTGCCAGCCAAAAAGTGTCACTCAAATGTCATGCCGCAACCATGGCCAATCTGTCATGCAAGCTGATCGAATCAATGCTGTAGTCAGTCCCAGGCACAAGCTTGTAGCTTGCCTGCTGCTGTATGAGCATTCATTTTTTACGGTGCTTTAGGTTGCAAGGCGTCGGAGATGATGTTTCATCATGCTGCTTCAGTCATAGTGCCTCTTCACCTGTATGCCTATGGCTCAGTAGACGGAGTCGAGTAAGTTCTTATTTCACAGAAGACTGCAGCGCGACGCCAAGGTTTCTGTACATAGGTGCCGTGCTGGACGTGGATGCTGGCAACCAGATCATTGCAAAATTCACGGAGCTCTGCAAAAGGGTTTGTAGGCTATGCAAGAAGTCATGTAGCGGAAGTGGTTATTAAGCCCATGAGTCTTCAGTAGTACCTATTATGAAGCCTTTCGACGAGGCCCTCCCCACAATGCATCGAGGAAATCTTGCGCCACTGGAGATTCACAACATACCCATACCCGGCAGGTCGAAGGTTTTGGGGTGGTGAGGTTACAGAATCTCAGCCCACAGTAGCACTACAGGGCATCCCAATTCTGGCAGTTTGGTGAGGTGTGGTGTTATGTCCAAATTTTTCAGGATTTGAGGTCTAATTGGAACCCGGCATAGAGCATCACAGCGCGGTACATTTGTGCCGTTAGTTGTTCTCATTTGAAACAATTTGTGGCTGGGCACTCAAACTTACGTGTGGCAGCATGAGAGGAGCGCAATTCGCCCATCTTCCACACTGACTCGGACTTCGAAGTCTTCCTGGATCCAGCCACTGGTTGCCAAGCAATTTTTATCTCGAAGCAGTCTTTGCACTTTCTGAACAGAGATGCCGCCGTCTTGTTTTCGTGATGGCCATTGTAACTACACTGAACCGCAACCCATGCAGTGCCTGACTGCCTCGCGCGTAGCTGTGCCGATCCTCCCAGTATGCTCAACGTACCCCGCAGAAGAACCATGAGCACCCGGCTCTGCGTGGATGCTTGTGCTACGCTGGGTTGCGCTTGGCCTTGGTCTCAAGGTTGAATTCGACGATCAGGGTGAATAATGTTGCAACGCCAGAAAACACAATTTTTTACTGGTGCACTTTTCCTTCAAGTGCCCTTGCAATCGGTCCATGACGAGTTCGGAGTGTGAAGATAGACTGCACTGCTGGAGGAGGCCGCCTCTTTATGAGACTCACATTTTCATGTGCAGGTTCATCGCCACACATCAAACCTGACCCTGCCACTGACAGGTAGCTCTGTATGTAATACGGTGCAGTCACTCGAAGACAACCATCCAAGGCCGGTTGCTGCCACGGTTACAAGGCCGTCCTGGTTCGGGAATTGATTTTTTTTGAATCCTCCATGCCTTGCTTTGATAATCTAGAATTGCACTGCTGAAGCACTGTGTCTTGGAATTGTGGGATGCAAGGAGTGCTTTCCGTTCATGGCCTGACGTCGCACAACCGAAGAACCTCAGATTCATGACATCAACAGGCTTCCCAAATTCGGCCAGTGGATTGCCAAACCATGTTGAAAGGTACAGAACGTAATCAAGGTAATAACCATCTCCACCTTGGCAGCCCTGCAAGTCGTGAATGCATGACGCGCTTGAAGTGTCAGACATGAATCCATAGGTTCTCTACAATGCGACCATGCGACTTGCGACTTGATACCTGCTGTTGTGAAAGGAGATTCAATTTCCGTAGAGCCGCAGAAGAAATCGTGATAGCGTAAACCATTTACTTTCCAACGCCACATCTGTAACGCCAGAGCCAGCAATCCTATCACAAGAGAGCCAGCTTTCAAAAACGTCATAACGTCCAACTCAAACCCCGATGTAAGGAGCTTGAGATGAATGCCTTGAACACGGTCAGAAGCCCAGATGTGTCTTCTGAATGGTTTGGAGGTTGCGCAAGGTATATGTTTAACGCTTCCAGATCTTTCACTTGACTTTTCATAGGATTTCAGCATGCCTGCGGCTGCCTTTTTAGATTTACAATTCGAATGAGGGGGTCGGAGTACTCAGACCCCGCCAATATCCCGACGTCCAGGGAAAAGCCGAGATCCTGCGTGATATCCCAAAAAAGCTCAAAACCTTAAGAGGGTGGCTGAGTGCTGAACTCTAAAAGGTCTGGAATCTGCTGCTGGACCGACCGTATGCTGATGAGGGCAGTGAGTTCAGCGGCCGCGTGGCCAAGGAAGGCAGGCATTTGTAGTTGCTTCAAGTTTCACTGGCTGGGTTTGGGTTTTTGACAGCCTCAAATGCTTTAGCTATAAGTTCACTTTCAGATGAGGGGCCCTGGAATGTATGCCCTTGACTCACACGCGAGGTCTTTGAAGAATTCATGATCAGGGCTCCTCCCCAGGCGGTCGATTCGTGTCGCGAGCTCTTCGGGTGCCATTCCAGAACACATCTTTCCATTCATTCTCCAGCAGAAGTATGAAGCCAGGGAGGGGGCTTGCGCCAATGGACTGCCAGGAAAGAGAGAGAGAGAGGCGTTCCTAGCTCAAAAAAGGTGTCTTTTGATTTTTGATAGCAATCTTGCCTCACCAAGGTTTCAGATGTGCCCAGCATGCCCAAGCCAAAGCTTGTGATGTCGGCACAGGCGGCTCCAGGTGCACTGCGCACCCGCCACTAGCACGTAAGAAGGCACGGGCCAGGCTAGGAAAAACCAAGGCAGGAACATCTCCCAATCAAAAACATTCTGAACCTCGGAACTGCAATCATGATCCCACTGTGAATGCGCGATCCTTGAACGGTAACTACATTCCAACCTCATGCAACCTGCTAGACACTTTCCTAAAGTTCTTCGAACATAGGAACTACCTGCAGGTCAGTCTCAGCATTGGGATGTCCGAGCGCAGAAGACAGCGGTGAAGGTAACCAAAGGCCGGTGCATCATTCCTCTTCCGAGCAGTTCTCTTTTCCCATGCCTGTGCGGCATGTGACAGTCTGACACAGCTTACAGACGTAAGGAAGCCTTGTTACGTCCGAACTAACTCCCACTCCAGACACCGGATGACACCGAAGCAACAGAAACAGGCACGTCGCCCGTTCCACCAGAACAGCAGAAGCGCGACTGTTCTAAGGACTGGACGCTGTTGGAAGGCTCATGTGTACTGTAACACTAAACTGCATAGCAGATCTCACGGAGGACCTCTGATAGTTCCACACATTGTCCACGCAAGGGGGGAAAGTGGAAATACATAGAATGACGTCAGCTCGCTCGCATCTCTTGCATACGCAGCAAAATGAACCAGAGAGCCAATTCTTCGAAGCGACTGGATTGACCCTGGCGCGGAGGTCAGATCGGAAATCCGGTGCGGGCATCGCAATGGTGCTGTGAAATCGCCTTGGCGCCTGGAGCCCAAGGCATTCGGGCATCATTTGGTTTGGAAGGGCTTGTGATCAACATCTGAGGGCTCCAGGACTACTTGGTACCATGAACATGAAGGCTCCTCAGGCAAACGGACGCACAAGCTCTGAATCAAGCTCAAGGGGGCACGGACACCACTGGCATGGATGTGCCCGGGGCTTGGCCAAGGCATTCAGACAGTCTTCCGAACGCGCCATGCCGGGCGGCAGTGCCCTATGCCGCTTTGCTGACATTGCGAACATGGAGGCAGTGCTGGGCTCTGGCAAATCTTCTGCAAGTGGTGAGGTTCTGAAGAGCGTAAGAAGGTGCTCCCCTTATTCACCTCAATCTAAAGACCGCAATACCGTACGAGGCCGAACCTGCTGAACCCTACACCTATCTGAACCTGAAAATGCATGATCCCTAGCTGCTGATAAGGTTGGAGGCTGCTGGCGAATAAACTTCAGCCGCGTGGTGTCTAAGCTGCAGCGTAAGAGGATGCAATCCTTGGAAAGCTGAGAAAACAGGTATACCCTTATTCGGAGCTTATGCAGACACCAGCAGGGCGCGAAACCTTCTCGCCAGGTCTTCAGCTTGGAGTTGTCCATAGTTTATTTGCAGCAGTTTCTGCCGATTTGTGGCGCGAAGGTGTCAAGCCCGGACCCGCGCAGTTGAAGTTTGTAAGTTAGCCCCGCCTAAGGTTGCAAGCACTTGAGGCAGCAGAATTGTCTGTAGCTCCTGACATCTGATTGAGGAAAATCAGGAACATTAGTTGCGTCAGATCGTGAGGTCGGGCTTTCTTTCTCTTATTACATGACGTAGCCCTTTCTTCCTGGCTCGCAGCTTTGAAATGCGTGGCAAGAAGGCAGGAACCCCTGTTGTTTGTCATTTCCCACACTGCGCTTCTTAGGACCCTGTTAATTCATGTTACTGACCAGTACGACAGCATTTCTCAGTGCCGGCCTAGGAGAAGCAAGGCAACGTGAACTGGGCTGCTCGGCAGTCTGGCACACTAAGATTGAAGGGGTCAGCAGAGGGTTTGTCATGCAGAGTGTAGAGTTTCTGGCTCTGCAGATCTGCAGATCCAACTTACTCTCATGAGAGCTTCTGCGAGCCACGCGCTGCAAACCAATGAAATCATGTGTATGCACATGAATTGCAGTTGCTTTGCATGAAGCTGCTTGCCTTAGGCTTTAACACATCTATTCTGCATATTTTTCGCCATTGTTGTTTTGATGCTATCATATCCCTAAACCCTTGGTGCATTCCTGGGTCTCTGCATGTAACCTGGGCCGTACCCTAGTGGTATCTCTAAAGGATCATCTTGAGGAGAAAAGGTCCCACAAAAAAAGAAATCTTGGTGCATTTAGGAGACATGCAAACCATGTGCAACAGTGTGCAAAAACTCTAGACTTGCTACATTTTATGCTGGCCTTGCTCCGACTCCTGTTTTGCGTGGCCTTAGGGTTTAGGGTTAAGGTTTTAGAGTTCAGGGTTTAGGGTGGATGTAGATGTAGGTATACGGAGCCATGAGGAGCCTGACGAGTGGCCTTACTCCGAAACCCCTCTCCGACCCCTCATGAGACCGAACGAGCCGCGGAAACCGACTGCGTTTGAGTAGCACTCTCCGCGTGACTGTTGATCAAGATAATGTGCATCACTGTGCAGCCTGCACTTGGGACATGCAGAGAAGTGCAGTCAGGAGACACACTTCCGGGCAGGACGCTCAAATAGATTGTTAGGCATCACCTCTAGTGATCCTAGTGTCTGGCTCATCAATTCCAATAGGCTGTCTGCACTACGATGCATAGCTGCACGCAGTGATTGCAGCTGCAGGCTGCCAGGGAACACGCATTCCAGAGCTTGTCATCCTTAGTTCGTAAAGGCCAGAGAAATCGCGTGAGAAATCCGAGGCTAAGTAGTACAATCTGCCCCAATACTCTATTCAGCTCGGTATGTTGCCCTCCCAATTTTCTTGAGACAAGGTCTGGGCGCCGCAAATAGTGTGGACTCCGGCGCAGCAGCGCTATGTGCGACCCCAAGTGCAGGATGCGCAGTGATTGCAATAACTGCCATGATTCACATTGCCGGAAACTCCATAAGTCTTACTGCAATTGGCGTGATCGGGTCAGTTTCAGTATATTACCCCTACTTCTTGTGACTGTTGTAAGTTGCAAGTCTAGGCGGCTGCAATCCTCAGAGTGTAGTTGCGAAATGCGAAAGAAAGGCGTGTGAAACAGAGTGGAGAAGCTGCAGATCCCAAACGCTTGAGAATATTCGTAGCTGTGTCCGTCGCTTTGCCAGAAGAGCTCCTGGCATGCTACACAAAAAAGTTTCTGGAGCCGGCTTTACTTACATCGTCGAAAAATGTCTGGTGAAGAAGGCCACTCAGTCCCGCTAAGAATAAACATCTCCCTCGCAATTAAAGATCCGTCAGGAGGCTGTTGGCTAGAGAAAACGTCCCTAATTCCAATGAGACTTCCTGTTGGAGTCAATTAAATGCTGGTGGAATCAATTAAGCCGTAAGCAAAATCAGAAAAACAACGAATGAACAACACCTGAAATCGAGCTGCGACGAATTTGGAATTCAATTAAAGTTAAATAGAATCAAAGTACAAACTAGTCAGCCATCAAGTTTACATCAGCTAAGATAACAGCAGTTGAAAACTCGTGAGAATCAGTTTAAACGCTAGTTCAAAATCCATGGCAATTCTCATGAACTTTAATGAATGTTGATGGAACATGAAGCAACATTTAATTGCAAGAAAACAAATGTGTGAAATGGATTCAAAATTATCTAGAGGCTAGTTGAGACCAATAGACACGGATTAAGACCAGTTTAACAATTACTTGACAGCCATTTCAAATCTCGTGAAAACCCATGAATATTTCCATAGAGACCAACCAAAATCCAATTGACATCGACAATAGTCTGATTAACATCAGTTTAGAATCTATCTATTCACAATCAAGTAGAGGCCTAGTCAACATCACCTGAAAACTCAATAGGATTTCTGCTACATCTAATCAAACGCCAAGTGCAATCTCATGGACATTCATGAATATTTTGTGGAGAGCAGTCAGGAGCCAATCAATCTCAACTAACCTCTCATGAACATCAAGGCAACATCTAATTTACAACATTTTGTTAGAAACAAAAGGGGAAATACAGGAGGTCTGTAATTTCAATTAGATTTCCGGATTGATTACTTTACGTGAATTCCTTTACAGAAGCCTGATAGAAACAGTAAAAAACGACGAAATCAAGGAGCTTCCCAAAACTTTGTTACTCCTTGTACCGACTCCCCGAGTTACTTCAGCAGGCCCCCTACTTCAATATGAGGGGATCCTAATCTTGGCCCTTTTAGATCTACTCTTCCGGGACCTTCCAGATTTTAGGCTTTTCTGGGCGCAGTATTTATTATTCGGGTGGTCTATACGGAGAAAGGGATCAAGGTTCGATCTAAATTTGTGTGATGGTTGAGCCGTATCACCAGCATCAGCACTTTCCAAGACAATTTAGCAGTGTGTGTGGGGCTTTTATTGCAAGTGTCGGCGACCTGGATCTAGCAGTTTTGGTGGGGGAAGGCATGTCGTCTGACTGTCTACTCTATACTTGGCCGTTGCCTCGTTCAAAAGAATCGCTCCTGGAGCACATGCCCACATCTCCGGAACAAAGGCTCAGACTTTTGTGAGGCATTCCTCGATTATGTTGACTCCGATAGGCCTTTTCTAGCAGGGCTTGCAACATCGAGCTTAGTTGTACAACAGTGATGATCAGGGCGGAAGCAATTCCTCCTTCCAGCCTAGGCAGGCCAAGTCAACATGCACCTGCCAGACGCCTGGGGTTATGCGACTTCCCAGCAAGACGTGCTGGAACTTGTGTCAGTCACCTGGGTGATCTTTGAAGTGCTTTCATATCAGGTCTGGTTGATCTGTCCAGAGTTCCAATCAATTACCTACCAACTTGTGGAATTGAAGACGCTTTGGCATTTCTAATCGGGATAGCAATCCAAATACGAATCTGCAGAGATCTCATCTCTCAGAACACAAGAGACAATAGATCCGAACTCTTTCGCCAGCCGGCAAGTTTGTTACAATAGCACTGGCGCAAGGGAGGCCACTCAGACATCATCTGCTGAACTCAGGTTCACCTTTGAATCAGAACCGCTGTGCCTCTCCTGGCATGCTAGTAGATTTCTTAAACTTAGAGGTGCAAGTTCCTTGGACGGAAGCGCTGCCAGGCCGCTTTATGCAAAGTGTCTCATGCATTGGCGTGCCTTTGCCTTCAGGTAGTATTCGCTGACGAGGCCAGATTGCGCACCAAGTTGAAGCAAATGTCTTGTGGCCATGATCATGGCCGTGCTGGTGGTGATGATGATGAGGATGGTGATAATGACGATGAGGACGTTCCGGGGGTAGCGGTTGGTTGGGCTCGGCAATACCCTCCTATTTTGCATGTTTCGTATGAGTCGCCTATGTGTTGAGCCTCGCTGTTATTGCTGTAGCACGCGTAATGGATACTTGCTAGGAAGCGATGATGATGATGATGATGATGATGATGATGATGATGACGACCACGGCGACGATGACGGTGGTCATTATCTTCTTGGCTACAATTGCTTGCCTTAGTAGCTAGCAGTAGCAGTCACTGCGTAGCATTACGGGCGGCACCGCCTGCAGTGGCAGCAGTAGCGGCCACGGTGGTGGCAGTGGCAGTTGCCCCAGCACCAGCATCCAGCATGCAACAGCCGGCACCTGCAGTGGATCAGACTCAAGGGCGTGTGGGCGACCAAACAAAGCAGTCTATGTGCCGGTCGGTCTGCCGCTGAGGCAACTAATGTCATGTGCGAAAGCAATGCAAGGTAGGAAGTACGGGTTTTCGAGTCTCATGCCAAGGGAGGGATTCTGGATTCTTTGCCCTAGGACTGCTAGCTGCTAGAAGCAGCGCAGGCGCTTTTTCTCGCATTCATGCATTGGTTGACGCTTCGTCAAAACTAAGAGTTGGGCAGTGAGTACTCTAGTGAAGGTAATGGTCCAGAGGTTGCTAAGGATTCTAGCTGGAGAGCTACTGTTATCAAGTCACCGGAGGCTGGTTGCTTGGCTGATGGTACTCCGGCCGAGGACCAGATGAGATGATTCTTGGGGACAGGGTGCGAAGCCTTGCCAACCTATATTCCACGGGTCAAGTGGTAGAGCAGCGCTTTGCTAGTGACAGAGAAGGAGTCAAGAGCGACAAGAACCTCCGTCCATATCCCGCTCCATTGCACACTCGCAAGTGTGCTTTTTTCAAGTGTTGTCGTCATTGGGACCCTCACTTGTCTAGGAACTCCTGCGGCCCGGAGCTTCTTGCTGAAGTCTGTGCATCCTCAACCCCGTGTAACGAGGGGATCATTTTTTCATGGAACCATCGCACCAAGTGAAGGAGTTCCGAGATCCCACGTGGCCCGCTCGGCATGCCGCTGCTTGCCGGGAGCTTGGGATGTGGTGTCGGGTGGATTCGGACGGAGAGAAGACAGGCGTAATGCCAGCACAGCTGTAGCAATTGGCAGTCATCGTGCAATCATTGTGGTTCTAGTGTGCCACCCTCGTGGGTTGAACCTGTTCCAGGACTTGAGGTCCAAACTCGCGAGGGCTGTTTTGCTCATGGACGTTCTACCGTGGTGGGGCTCATAGGTATAAGCACCCGTTCTGCGAATTCAGCTTAGAAGCTTTACTGGAAATCCAGCTTTGGTTTGCCGAGCTGTTGTGACTGCTTCAGCCATGATTTCTTCGCACCGTTGGTGTTGAGCTTCTGCGGCTTGAGTCCAAACAGCAGCAAGGAAGCTTGTTGATGCCAGCGTTTGGGTTAGAAATCTAAATCAGTGCAAGCCCAGGCTGTAGTTTGCATCCGCTTGTTTGTCACACGCATGCTTTGCGCCTTGCTGACACGGGCAACCTGTTGTTACTTGTTGCTTGACAGAGGCCAGACTGATACAGAATGGTAAGGGACTGGGACCTGCCTCAGAGAAAATGCAATGTTACGCGCCCAATGGCAGAAAGATGCAGAAAGTAACACATAACAACCATCATGAATGCTAGATACTGCTCTCAAATCGCTCAGGCGTGTACTACGCCTGCAAAGAATTCCGAGAGGCCGCCGGAGCCATGAATGCCAGCTGATGTTGCCCGATATGCGCACTTGTTATCCATACCTGAATTGTTTGAAGCATGCCAATGCCATGCAAGGCCTTGACCGGGAACCTCAATTTCTTCTTCAAACTGTCTGTCCATGATCTGATCACAGCTTGACAAACAGTTGCCAAGTCCAGCGTGCGCAGGCCACGGGGCACTACCCAACCACCTTCTCGGCGCTGGAGGATTACGAGAGCGGCCGATTGCCGCTGGGATTCGAAGATGAAGAGCAGCTGTTTGCCAGTTTGCTATCACCCACCCAACGCCTCAAACCCTGCGAAAACGCAACAACTCTAAGCCCTAAAACTCTCAAGCCTCAAAACTTAAGCTTCGCACTCCCCAGGAAAGGCCAAGCTCCTCCCCGTAGAGAAAGCCCTCAACCCCAAACTCCCAAATTCTCAACTCGCCCGTGCCCAACAAACCCTGAACTTCTTAATATATCTTAGACACTCAAACCCCAACCCTGTCCTACCCTCACCCCCTAAGGCTGACAAGCCCCAGAATCCCTTCAGCGCCAAAAAAAACGCGAAACCTTAACCACTGAAGCCTGAAAGCCCGAAGCTTTGACCCGGAAGCCCCAGCGCCCTGAACCCAAGCCATCCAAGCCCCTAACCATGTAGCTTCCTCGACATTACACCGCCACACGCTAAACTTAAAAGCATATAACGCCTAAGCTCTGAACCCCCACATGCTCAAATGCATACCAAAAAACTGAACTCCAAGATCCTAAGCACTGAAACCGTTTGCACAAAACCTCCACACCCTCAACCCTAGCTTAAGCCTCTCAATCTCGCACCCGACACCGTCAAACCCTAGACGTGCAACTGCACACCCCCAAACTTCACGCGTCAACCCCAACTACTAGAATAGTATGACTACACATTCAAAAGGTTGGATCAGTCTGCGCATTGATTCAAACATTTCTTACAGCGTGTTCGCCGAACTTGCCCATGACCCTGACTTAGATTCTTGACCTTAGTCGGGACAGGTTTGCTTCGTTTCTTGAACCACTCTGTTGCTCTTTAGTGTTTGTGTTTTTTCTCACGCTTCGTACTTAAGGCAAGCCTGACAAGAATCTGCATGTGGATTTTAACTGTCGTCATGACAAGTCTGCGGGTTGTTTGGGTTCAGCATCCAGACAGCCCGGATCAAGAAATGGACTTGCTCTGCTGGGCCACTCAGGTTTGGCGTTCAGATGCACGCATCACTACACTAAGGGCAGCGATGTATGACACGCCCACAAGGGTTGCCTTACACAAGCTTGGGCTTTCTAGGCTGCTTCAGCATCTTGTTCGACTCTTTCCAACCCCACAACATGATGAACACCTTATGCAAACGGGGAACAGATGCGCCGAACCTGTATTCTGAGCTTGTTCATTTCTAGCATTGTTCATTCCCCTCCCCTTTGGCTCAGTTCGGCGGAGTTTGCAAATTGAAGCCAGGCTCCGGGGTGCGGCGCTTGCTGGTGCCTCCGTGAGCTTTGCAGCAAGGCATCGGCTATGTTGGGCTTGTTGAAAGGATCGGCCATCCATTGCTACAGTTAGGTGTTCAGATGTCAAAGCCTGGATCCATCTTGGGTGCCTTGTGAGCAACTTGAGAGCCCTGGTATTGGTTGAACTTGTATTCACTCAAGCTGCAAAAGCAAATCGCAAAGCATCACACCGCTTGGCATAGTCCTTCAGCAGCCTCAAGCCAAACAGCTGCTGTTTGGTGGTAGGTTTTGTTGCTGCAGGTAGTGCTGGTGAAGTTTGCCATTCGTCTTTTGCTCGCGCTAGATAGTGGATCATCGCTTTCTGGGTCGGGGAATCACGCAGTGCAGAAATTCCTGGCAAGGGGGGACGCATACGTGGCCACTGTAGCAGCTGGCGGCTGCCGTCTCAGGTGTTATGCCCTGTTAGTAGTAGGAGGCATGACATCTGCCCCCAGAGTCAGGGGCCCTGTGATGAGCGCTTACAGTAACCATTAACCTCGTCCGTGTATGGCATAGTATCCGCCATGCACCAAGAAAGCCGCATGTTTTTTGCCCCGCGCGTCATGTAGGTAGTAATGCAGATTTCTGGCTCTCCGCTATCTCATTTTCTTCACCAACCAGCATTTTTGCTCAAGATCTCAATGTGGCAAGCTTAGGACGGCGGTTTTATGCTTGATCATGGCTTCTGGTCAACTGCTGTTTACTTCTGTATCCATTACGCAAGTAATAAGACAACTGAGAAATTTCAAGTGCTGTGCAGATGGTGGAGTGAACTCAAGCTCAAGCTCAAGAACATTCAAGAACGATAAGCTGCAATAAGCTGGGGAAGGTCAGTTCTCAGCCTAGTCAGATCCCCCTCTCGTTTATTATTCGGGGAAACGCTCGCATAGACGCGCGGCCATGGTGGAAGCACCTGCAAAGATGCGGAGGCACCTCGTGATCTGCTCAATGACACGTTGTGGAAGTACATTTCAGCATGCTTTGGGGCTTCTGGATCCATCCTTTGCTGCTTCCAGCGTGTGCTCTCAGAAGCCTTTTTGGGGGCCTCTTGGTGTGGGCTCTCTAAGAGGATTTCTGGAGGGGACTGGGTGTCGAGTTCGAAAGTCTTGCTTGCCTTAAAAACTTCCGATGAGTCAAAACCCGCAAGCATCGGGGAGGCGCCCAGCAGTTCCCGAAAGCTTTGCACAATTCAGCCCCTGCAAATTTTCGCACTGTGAGCCATGGGCCCCTTGAAGCCTGTAGCTTTAGGTTTTGGATTTGCCAGACGACGCTTTATGATGACTCAGGCTGTTGCGTTCGCGCTGTAATAGAGTGGATCCAGTGCCAGCACCTGTGAAGCAGCAACGGGCCATCACTGAGAAAAACAAGCTTCAAGCATTGATCAGTGCCTTTGGACAGCCTAACTTGGTACATGCCCTAGCCAGTTTGTGAACCAAGAAGCAGAGACGGGGCACTTAAAGGAACTCTGCTACATAGATGAGAGGAGAATGACAATTGTCTCAGGGCATATCTTATAGATGCAAGACAGCCTTTTTGAGCTGGAGCTACAGTGGCGCAGGCCATATGATATTATGATCAGCACAGTACTTGTAACACCTGCAAGCAAGCAGAACTGCTTTGCCACCACAGGCCCGGGCTTAGTATCACATTTTCCAACTTTCGCCTTTCATGGAAGGGAACCCATGGCTATGTATGATTAAATCGCCATTCAAGAATCTTCCACCTTTGCATGTTTGGAGACTATGCACAGCCGTCGTCGCCCACCCTCCACCGACAAGTCATATGGGGCACGGCTCCTGCAGATGCTATGTACAAGAAGCAAGCACGTCAACATTCGAGAGAGGCAGAATTCTCGCTTGCGTTCAGCAACTGACTTCGATGTCTTGTTAAAGGTCCACTAGCCGCTGGCCGCTGGCCGCGGCCGCGGCATTTTGCCTCCAAGGTCCGTTTTGGGCTTCGAGCCCTTGAGGGCTTCCAAGCAGGACTCTGTAATTGTTGTATGGTTGTGTCTGCTTACGTATGTGAATGTCAAAGAATGATGTCTTAGGCATTGGGACTGGGACTGGTGTGGTGATTATTGTCGGCCTGTGTTTGTCTGTGTGTGTGGAGTCTAAGTTTGTCTATGTCGTGAACGTCTAGGGATGAGGATTCACGCTTCAAAATGCATCCTTTGCAGCGAGACTTTGGTTACGCACCTGTTAAGGTGCGCTTTCATTTATCTTGAACCCCCGATTTGCATACCGGAAGCGTATGCAACTCATTTTCGGGTCAGAGCCATCTCCTCCAAATCTCTTAGCAATGCACGTTGCTGCCGCGCAAGCTTAGCCTGAGCCAGGCGCCAGCAATGGCTTCGCAACTCCGGGGGCCCAGGCTCCAACCAGCGCCTTGGCTCGAGCGTGAAAGCTCGCACCCAGGTTGTTAGAAGCATACGGCTAGATTGACGGCCTACGTGCATTGACAATGATAGCTATAGGTGAGACCAACGCGTTTGAGGAAGTCCATAATTAACAGAGTTTATCCGGCTACGTCTACGTTGCTTGACGAGACGTGCTCTGAAACTCTTACCTGCCTTCTGCAACTCTGGTTGGTGAAGGCCTTGCAGCAAGCCTTTCTCTCCTGTGATTGCGCAGATCAAACGGGCCATGACAGGCAAGCGGAAAGTCATCTCTGCAACACACGAAAGTTTGTCGATCAGAGACTAGCTGTTTCTCGAGAGCAACCAGCTCCCTTCTTGTTGAGGGGATTTGTTTTCAATGCTGCCTGAACCCCAGCTTAAAGCACTCCATAATCCTGACCCTTTTGACGATGCCCTTGCTGCCGGGGACAGAAGCTTTCAAGGCTGGAGTGCAGCCACGCGGTGGGGGCTTGCACCGGTGCCCGCGCGGAAGGTTCCGGAGAGGCCATAAAGCAATGCCAACTCACCCGACATGATGCTACGGGATCTCCAGTAGGATCCGAAATTAAGTTTGTTCCTTAGGCCAGCTGAATCCCCAACACCTTCGCACCCTTTTGTCGCGTACGCAGTGTGGACAGTCTTGTTTCCATCTGCGGTAGTGAGACCGCTGGGTTCATGGTGTTGATAATTCGTCGGAAGAAGCAAGCAAGCAGGCACTTCGCTATATCGTGTGGTGGCGTGATGTGGCGTGCCTTTTACCCAAGAAGCGAAAATCACTACTTGCGGCCCCGTCCACATTCCAAACCCAAAACAGCAGCCAGTGGCTCTGCTTGTCATCGAAGAGCTACAGCCTCAAGTCCTGAGATCATTGTGCCAGGACGTATAGCGCACGAAAGGCCTTCGTTACTCCCGTTTCTGGCGCTGGAGAGGCGCCCTCACCGTCCTTGGGTTTAGACGTTGGAAGGATCGAACCGGCTATCATGCTAGCAGCTGTCGGCCTTTAGCTCTGTTTTCTGGAGACTTCGCTGGGGATGGTCAAAAGTTCGGCGTCAGGTCTTCCAGAGGTTTGCCCGGCAACCAAGTTGTGTTCCGCTTTAACCTTCGTGGATAAATGGTCAGATGAACTTTGACCCTCACGGGTACAGCATCGTTTGACACACCTTGCTTTCTGAACTTCAAGCATGGGCTTTCTGGTGTGGGCTCAAACATAACATGGTCGCCTGGCTTGCAATCACAGCAGCTACGTCTGGAGATGATGCCAATCCTTTACCCCTGAGTGTGCCCGTGCTCATTAGGAGCCCAAGACCATTAATGTGCCAGGCTTTGGCGACGGTTTTGGTCAGTGAGGTTGGCGACAAGCTTCTTTGCTCAACAGCTTGTCATGATGTTAGGTCTCTTAGTTTGGTGCAGAACTTGCGGATGCACGTGCGCCAGTACAGTTCAGGTTGGACAGCAGTCAAGTTGTAAGCGGGTTGAAGCCTATAATCCCAACCAGCGGTGTCAAGGCACAGGACTGCGACAGGGTTTGAGGGAATACTCAGTGCTCGCAATTTCCCGATTCCCCGAGTCAGTATCCCGTAGCTTCAGCTCGCTCGCTATGCCTCTCTCTCCCTATTTATCCTTCGCTCCCTTTCTCTCTACATGCGGTCACACGGGCAATGGGGACATGTGCCCAGCCAATCGCTAGTTGGGATGCTGGAGCTGAAGCTGTTCTCCCCGCTGCCTTCACCTCAGGACATTCTTCCTCACAATGATTCTAGCCATGCGCAGCAGCCGCAGGCGGTCGTGAGGGTTGGCCGATGGAGTTAATTTGAAACTTTTAATCCAGCATTCAAACGGACAGTTTGTATTGGCGATATTGGCTCCAGAGTTTGGAGGCAGGGTCAGCCTTACATCATAGATCAGACTACGTACTCATGTTGAGAGGGTCCATAAAGGGTCTCAGGACCTGCAGGGTGCCAAATAGCGACAAGGGTTCTGTCACACTTTGTTACGAGAGAGTTCCACTCAGCTACGTGGGACTTGCTTTTGGCATTGTCTCTCGTAGCTGCACAGGATAGAAAGGAGGGTGGAATTACATGAAATTTCATGGTTGGCACTTGAAATTAAGGACTCAAGTCAGCAGTAGCATTTAAACGCCTACTTGCTAACAAGGGCCGGGAAGTTTGATGCCTGAAGCCGCCGGAGGCTTTCTGCAGCTTAAGACAATTCCCGGGTCTGTTCTTGTCAGGAATCGGGCAAATCATCAGCCTTTAGGTGTTGCCTTGTTGTTCCGTCTCTGCATGCGTTCGCAACCCGCTAGTGGAAATAAGCCTGAGTCGTGCAGGCTTGCCTTGCTCAGCTCACAATCCGCGCTTTGGGCACCTTGGAAGCATTGGAAATTACAACCCAGCTACATCCTTGTGATTTTTAACCAGTGCCGAAGGCAGGTTTGTCAGTATAAAGGCCCTGCTGCGGAATGTAAGTTTGAAGCTCTGTCGTCAGTGAGCGAGCACTGGCACCCAAATGCCCATCCAATCACATGCTACTTGGACTGCTTAGTTTTTCTGAGGTGTAGCATAGCTTTTTGTGCAAAAAGATGTGGTGGCTACGTCTGCTGGATTTGTCGGCTAGACTTTCAACTTGTGACGCTGCGAGGTCATGATGTTCGTTTCAACCAGTATCGGAGTCATGCTGCGGAGGCCGGGCGGGGACGGAGAATTGGTTGCTGATGCGTTCCAGGTTAGCCTCGAATGCCGAAGTGAATCGATGGCACGTGGAAAGGGTAGGTTATATCATGGACGGAGCGCTTCCATGGATTCTTCGCCAACGTGTGGCATACGGCGGAGGCATTTGAAAGGCAAAGACAGCTTCTGACAAATCTGAAATGCGCTGGGCTGTGGAGATTGGCAGGCTTACTCTGCATGTGAGCAGCGGCTCCATCATCCGCTGGACTGCAGCAGCGACACTGACTGCACATTTTGATTGTGAGGAGAGTTCAGGCTTAGAGTCTGCCGCTCTGTTGTCTTGGATGCCTTTGTGATGTCTTGAATACGGGGATGCGACATCGGATGCCAGAGTCCTATGATTGACAGCGGCCTTCGCTGGGAACCCACGTCCCAAGTAGAAAACGTGCAGTCCATAGACCTAAGGCACTAATGATTCTCTTCGGACTCCAGTCCTTCTGGGACACCCTGAAAGGCGCAGCTGCGGAAGATGTTTGATTCCGAGATTCATGCTCAACTGGCCAACTGGGCTTTTGCAACCTACTCATATGTTCCCTCGTTCCTGATTCACTGTACAGGCCAATCACACATCTGATTGACATGGGGTTCTTGCTGAAGCTTCCCCCAGGCAAATCTTGTGCTTCAGCCCTTCACTCTTGATTTTTCTTATTTGTGCAAATGAAGAAACATCAAATGTTCTTGTTGCAGCGCGTTGCCCACAATCCCCGGCAGCAACGAGATCATGTGCAGGTGGCTCGGACGACGATGAGGATGAGGATGAAAAGGGTGACGCGCAGTCAGACTCTTTGCTGGCACAGCCTGCAGCCTCTCCGTATCCATAAGCACTGAAGCAGAAGTTGCACCAAAGCTTCTCTAGATTCTACAGCGGCGCAAACCACGCGGCCCTCCTGAAATGCTTGCACCCTGCTGGAGTGGATGACCTGAGTTCCTGTGTCAGCACGACATCAAATCCACTGATCCGGAAAGCAACCAAGACCTTTCGAGTGAGTACAGAGCGGAGAGAGTTTCAGACAATTGCACTTTCAAGTGATGTCATGTGCCTGTTCGTTCTGCTTCCTGCCGCGGTGAGAACTTCTGTGAAGACTCAGGAAATTGACGGCGTCCTAACCAAGGCGCCGCATAAGACACTGGAGTAGTTTAGGGAAGCAGGATTTCAATAGCCTCAAGTGTACCTGAAGTCTTGCGTGACAGGGCTGAACCAGCTAGGTAGGTTATGACACAGGCGCCCTGATCCTCTTGTGCTAAGCGGAACACTACACCTCAACAGGGGCGGTCCCGTGGCCATCACCACCATCCGCACCGCTTCAGCCTCATGTACGCCTTTCGATTTGCTGTCACTCGGCTTCAAGGCGTCCCTTGAGCTACATAGGTGTGAGTGAGCCCACGTGAGTTATTGCCCAGGGGCGCCTACTCTTGATATCTGCGGTCGCAGAATTTACGTAGGGGTTTCCGGTATTTTTTTCGAAGCGTGACACTCGATTGATCATCGTGCTTCCAGTCCCTTGGCCCGAAGCCTACTGCACATTAGATCCCAAAGTCCTCGACATTTAGTTTTGCACTGCATCTCCCTGTTACCATGCCAAACACTTCTCCAAAACAAAAATTCAAACTTGCAACTTACCGTATTGTAGTTAGAAAGCAAGGCCCGTATCTGAAAATGCAGTTTTGCCTGAGTGCTTCTGCTCCGAAGCATCCTCTCCTGAAAGGTACAATTCGTCAGAGCTAGCTTCGCACATGGTCACGAGTCAAAACCCGTTGGTGGAGAACTGATTGCTGAGTATGGATGTCATAAATCTGGAACTCCCTGGCAGCGCCGACCGTCCCACTACCTGGACTATACAAGCAGGATGCGCCCCAAAAGCCCATGCCCACAATTCAAACAGAAACCTATCTTTCGGCCTGCGCCTAAATCTCCATCTCGCTTTTTCTCGCAACATGAAAGACCTAAGCCAGGTTCTTATCTTCCTGGCTGAGTGGGGAGACCGGTCCATGCTAGCAACGATTACGCTGGCACCTGGGCTCTAAAACTGACATGCCAGTCCCCATGGATGGGAAGACTCTTCTCGGGGATCCTGGCACGTGATTAAGAAAGCGTCGACAGTCCATGGGCCTGGATTTAGGGACTGAGCACAAAGGTCTGACTTGACTAATTACCAGGTACGTGGCGCCTGGGGCCCTCTCAGATGTCACGGCTAAGAATTGTGCTCAGTAATTTGAACGTTTAGCCAGGCCTTTGTTTGTGCAGGACTTTTGCCTTCCAAGGTTTCCTTACCCTGACACTATGTAGTCATCAAACTGAACACGTAGAATTCAACTTGATCCAGGAGCCAACCGGGCTAAATGCGTCAAGGAGAAGTGTGACTGGCACTTTCTTGTTCTGCGCCTCTGCAAGGCCACTACAAAGAGCCCGGTAGGCGTCTTCGTCGGCGGTTGCAACTCGTCAGCACAAGGACCTTCAACGCTGAAGTGCCTTTGCAGTTTTCCTTATGTCTGAGCAGCCACACTCCTGATTGCTTGGAGTCATTTTTCACGTCTGGTGCAGAGCAAATGACCTTTTCAATTATCGTGTGCCAGCCAAAGATCCAGGCGCTATGTGCACAGATTGGAAAATACTGATGTATACCGATGTATCATGCCAAGAACTGTCAAAAAGTGAAGTCAGACTTCCTTTGTGGCTCAGGCCTGGGGCATCTCGTAGCTGGTACTTTGGCCGTACTCAGCGGCCACTTCCTCGAGGAACACGCGCTTCGGCAGCAAAGGGCCTGAGTGTTTCAGGGAAATGTTGGATGATTTCTTGTCTACACATTTGCAGAAGTTGTTGCCCGCTTACTAATTTCACCGGCTGAGACAGGTATGTAGTTCAGGCTTCAAAAGGTGTTCATGGTTGGCTTCACCAACCAGCCTCCCAAACAGTCTGGGCCGAAGTGAGAGCAGTCCAGGTTGAGAGCAAGCTGCGCTTGAACATCAATTGGCATCTGGTTGACCTGCTTTTGAACACGAGAGCATAACAGAGCATGGGAAGACTGTCACCTCAAGAGCATGCTCCAGGAGCGAGAACAACATAAGTCGTCGTGGGCAGCAACAACACGTGAACTAAGGTTGGGTAGATCCCCTTCGGTTTTCTTAGCTACGATGCACTCGAAATGTACTGTTGCAAGAAACGCCTGGTCCATCTGCACTCAGAAGTCGCGTCGTTACAAACACCGCAAGGTCAGTGACCGGCTGGTCAAGCTGGTTGGCGGAGCATCTTGCCAGTGTTTGAGAGCTCCACTCTGGCATCAATGCTACACAAGTGGGAAGGTTGGGACACAAGATCACAAGATTTGAAGCAGTTGAAAGGCATTGGATGTGGACGGAAGCCTTTCTTTCCTGAAGTGCAAAGATGTGCAAGGGTTTTACAGCAACCCCCGCAACAAGCCCTTTCTGGTCTTGCAATCGTCGCACCTCCCCACCCTTCGCTCAGGTCCTGTTCATAGGATTTGGGTTGACGACGCTCCTGGGCGTGTACTGATCCATCGAGCCCTGAGTGTGTCCCACTGATCGAATCCACCAAGAATACTCCCATGAGTCCTCTACACCAAGTATGTGTTTTTGCATTTTGCATGCATGCTGCTGACATAGAGTACCTGGTGGGATGTAGGCAGTGGGATGAGGGACTCTGCGACTTTGCAATGCTTAGGATCTGAGCTGCCTTCTGACTTCCTCAAAAGGTTCAAGTCAACATATGCAAGATCGGCAGTGTATGTATGTGGTTCAATTCGCAGACTGTTCGTGGGTTGCAAGCTGCAGAATCAGCTCTGTATTTGAGGGGTTTGTGACGGCTATGGGGACGGCAGAGGTAAGTCGGCGGTGTTCAAATCCTGATGCTCTCAGAACCTGAGCTTGTGGAGCCCGAAGCAGAGGGCAAGGCAATTCGGACACCAGTATGCGCACAGCGGCCCGTCAAAGCGACGGTCGCTGCAGTGGTTCTAGGTTCTACACAAGCCCATGTCTGCATTGCGGCTGCTAGAGCCAAGCGTGCAAAAAGCGTGCTTTGAGCAGGGTCTTCTCCGGGGTTCCTTATTAGTTACAACATTTTGTGGGGCTTCACCTGGTCCGTATTATGGCCTGATTTTTCTCAGAATTTCGGTGGTTTCTTGGACGGCTTCAGGTAGGTTTTGTTTGTTTCAGCTTTTCATGGCTGGCTTCCAGCTGACAGCTTGCGGCCTGTGGCGCACCTGCACGCGGAACTTTTGCAGTCTTGCGGTGTTCTCCCAAGTTCCACGCACCAAAGGCAGATTTCTCGAGCACATTTCTCGAACTTCCCGCTTACCACAGCAACATGAGGATCCTTGCCCTAAAGATTTCAGAGCCGGAGGCCTGCAACTTTGAAATGGCCCCGAGAAGCCCGAAGTCCCTTTCTCTTGAAGCCTGCCCTCTCCAATTGCATTTGTGCCCGAGGCCGCTCAGTACAAATCAACGAGCACCGCCTGCTCACGCTCGTCTGACGCTGGCACGATGGATACGACATGCAGTCCGTGCAGTCCTGAAATCCTGGACTCATCTTGCAGTCCTCGTAATAGGTTTGATCATTTTGTTAAATTCCGAAGAAAGTCCGTGATTTAGAGAAAGCCCCCAACCAACGTAAGGACACCACAAGACTTCAAGATGGTTGGGATGCAAGCCGACAGGTAGTTCTAGCGCCTTCCTTGTACTGACACGTGCAGAAGAGCCTCGAGCACCAATTGACCAAGAAGGAGATGCTCCATAGCTGTAGACAAGAATCAAGTTGTAGCTGTGAGAGCAGCAGCATCAGCAGCTATTAGATAGATACACAGATGGAGGAAGACTCAAACTCAGCCTCCCAGTGAAAAGGCCTGACGCTGTCAAGCTTTACGGTGCTCAGGAAAGAGGGATACAAGTATGTTGTGCTACTGACTGTCAGTCTCTGGCAAAATTCAGTGCTTACAGCGTTTGTAAGAGCTCGCACATTGACCTTTGTTCTCGTTATTAGCAAACAAAAGCCTGTCGGTCATGCCTGCAAAGGCTGTAAGGAGAGCACATGCTAAGAACCTGACCCTCACTCCAATAAGCAAGACTGATTAGGATCCACGAACCGCATGCAGACACGCGACACGTACTCGCAAAGATCAAAACGCCCCATGCGCGACACGAATAAGGGGGGCTTGGATGTTAAGCGGATTTGTACGGATCAGGACTTGGGGAGGTGGAGCTATAGGGCCTCAGGAACCCTTCGGATCCCTTCGGCTTGGGAACTAGGAAAGAACCGCTCATGCATTCGTGGTGCGAAGTTATGATCGAGGTTGGGTACCGCCGCCACTCAGTGACCATGTCTTGCACTAAACAGCAACGAGTGCAGCTAATTTTGCGGGCAGCAGCTGCCAATCATGCTTTACAAGGTGCATGCTATGCAGCTCGGCAACTCATTGCCATTGTACGACGCGAGAGGTTCCCATCCGGTTTTTACCGAAGAAACACAAAGGTTCTACAGTGGCCACCCCAAACCCTAGATAGATGCTCTCAGCGCAGGAGGCACCACATGAAGCTCCTTCATACGTGGACCCACCTGTTAAGCTAGGCTTGGTGAGCCCAAGCACACGCCGCCATGCACCGTTGTGCACTTTGGGCGGCTGCCGCTGCACTGACTGTGCGCTTCGTGGTTTTTGTCGCCTGGCGAAGAATTGCCAAACAACTGCCAGGCTTATTCCCGCAGCCAAAAGAATTTGGAAAGCTGTCCACCTGGCATGGAAGAGTTTCCACTAAGCAGTAGTGGTGAGACATCTTGAGATTCCGCAGCAATAACATACTACATATGCTACCGTATTGAAGCCCTGATCAGTGTTCAAGCCAACCCAGAGTCCGAGATCTCTTGAATTAAAGATCGTCAGCTTCACCACCGTCAACATGATGATTCCATGATCCTCTATGAGGCTTGGACATACCTTGCAGGCAAACATGGAGCTACCCTGCCAATGCCCACATCCGAAAGCAACTTGATGAAGATCTGGGATGTACTGTCTTGAGCCTTTGGTCCAAGATGTCTAATCAAAATGCTAAGCCCAGTCTTGCGAGCTTGTAGCCCAGAATCTGCTTCTGCATGAAGCCCCCTCACAAAAAATAGAACTTGAGGGATCGCAATACCTGATCCACGCCCATCAGCTTAGAATCCTGCACAAGAGCCTCCTCCAAGCTTAAAAGCCTGAGGCTCTAAACCCCCGAGATACCTACCAACTCCCGAGAATCACGAATGGATGAAATTCGGATTGCCTAAGTTAACGAAAATTACGACAGTATAAGGAGTCATTGTCAGCTGCGGATGTAGACAGGTCACGCCATGCTCCCCGCCCCGACGTTTGCGCAGCGCTCGAAGGCCTGAGGGGTGTGATGACTGACCAAGCGGTGACGTGAACAATCAATCCTCAACAAAGCGACAGCTGCAAAGGCATGCACATCTGCAGAAGATCAAGTCTGCATCAGCCTGGGATCCAAGCTGATGCCTTCCACATTGAAGCGTGGAGCTGCGGGATCCGTCAAAGCAGGCCAAGGCCACAACAAGCATAGAAAACAGGGAACTGGCTCTGGTCAGGGCGCTGCCTTCCATGCCTGTACTTGTACCAGGAGCTGAGGGTCCCCAGTGGCCGGGTCCCCCAGTGGCCGCGGCCCATGGTGAACATCGGTGTGAATAATTTTTCGGGTGCAATTCCTTCAGCGTTCCGCTTGCTTCCTTGGCTTCCAGCCTAGACATGATGGGCGTTCTGTCTCTGCATACCTGCACTGTATGACATGCACCTGCAGATGCCGCGACAGTTGCAAGACTGCCGCTGACGGGGAATTTTATATGTGAGCTTGTCCAGTGCCGGGCCTTCGCGTGGTGAACCTCTCATCCCATCCCAGACCAGTGCACATGATATTCGTGTCCAAGCCAAATCAAGCCGATCCTGGTACCAGGTATGGCCCAATCAGACTTCACTAGCACGTTCTAGTTTGCAAGCGTTCATGTCTCGTCAATCCAGAAGGTGGGACGCTCGAAATTCTGCAAGCCCTGTTGTTTTGCCGCCCAAAGACGGCACGGGAGCTCAGGTTTGGTTTCGTATTGCATTCTACGACATGTTTTATCAGGACTGGAAACTATTGGTTCATGGTCAACAGATCAGGAATTTTTATTATTTGCATGATGGTGCCTTAAGGCTCATGATTGTAGACTAGCGGCTTCCATGCGTCCTGTCCAGATGACAAGTCATCTCGCACCCCATTGCAAGCTGCTGCAGCGCAGGGCTGCTACACACTTGCGCTTGGAGTTGTGATGTATTGGAGGAGGGAGTATTGAATGGGACACCAAGCATGTTTCCAAGAGACTGTAAGATGGTCCTAGTCACCCAGCTAAGCTGAAGCCAGCAAAACACGTAAGCACAGGAGTACTTGCCATGCTTTCCGAAGCTCACTCTCGCATTTTTCGAGGTGGAGAATGGCGCATGTGGTACTATGGACGGGAAGGCAAGGGGTTCAAGTGGAAGCTGCTCGCGTAGGGAAAGTCAAGGTCTCTTCGA
The DNA here is from genome assembly GCA_905231905.1 of Symbiodinium pilosum. Classification (NCBI taxonomy): domain Eukaryota; class Dinophyceae; order Suessiales; family Symbiodiniaceae; genus Symbiodinium; species Symbiodinium pilosum. The sequence goes on from CAJNIZ010040458.1 coordinate 26,770, forward strand.
AGGTTGTAGGTATTAGAATATGAAGATTATGTGGTTACTCTGGGCTTCAGTGATTCGAGCAATTCTAGCAGTTTTGGAAATCCGAGATAGAAAAGGCTCAGGAAAGGGAGGGAAGGCTCACATTGCGAGATTCAGAAAGCTGGCATACAGAAAGTTGAATAGGATGTTTGCTCAGTCTCGGTGTAGAAGGGTCTGTAGTTGTGCAAGAGGTGCATAGAGGTGCTGCAGACTTCCAAAACCGCCAAGCAGGCTTGCAGCCATGAGACTGAGCCGGAGCTTCTCAGCCCTACTTTGGCTGGCTCTGTTAGAAGCATCATGGCAATTGTGATTAGGACTTCACAGATGATTTAAGGCAGGGCTTCGCACATCTTGGGATTAGAGGGAGGGGTTTTGGGGTCCAATGCCCAGTTGCGAAACTCCCGCGCTCCTATGGTGTCGCAAGCCATGAGCAATGATAAGCTGCGCATCGCCGCACGTGCAGGCACAACCTGGGCAAAGGGAGTCGACGCCTTCCTTCCCACAGGCAGGTAGCATTCTTTTGACATTGGCATGCGGGGACAAGCGCTTGCAAAGCTACTGGTAGAGAGCCATCGCAGAATAAGGGTAAGCACGTGCGGAAATCTACAAAAGACAGGACTTCAACAGGCTGCGTGGTTGACGACATTTTCCACTGAACACGCCGGGCTCATGCAGACCTGCAAGCGAACAGTCTAGACAGGCACTCAAACTTAGTTTGTTCTGCTTCATGCGCCTAGCTAAGAAACTGCTACCAGGTTACCAACTCTTCGGCCACTGACCTTTCTGAGCACTGGCGTTCCGTTGAAGTCCTGTACCTGCCAACTGCACAGGAAGAATTGGAGCTGCGTCTTCTGTCGATGGCGCCAGGCCTGGCGATGAAATTCGTTGCGATCTACAGAAGCTTGCAGACATCTAGGATCCAGGCGCAAAAAGCCATGGACAAACAAAATTTCACGAGTCCTTGTGCAGGGCACTTAAGCCAGTTCTTTATGTTTGGGTCATGCTGGGGTCCTCGCGATGATGCGGAGGCTGTAGATTCGCAATCATTGGTTTTGTTTTGCAAGTGGATCAAGCTTCTTCTTCGTCTAGTAGTTCACGTTGGGCCATTCAGAAGTCCGACGCAGAACTATGGAGCCTCAGGTGGCGACGTCTCCGCGGACCGCTTGAGGCGCCAACGCTTCCAGGACTTGTTGAGGGTGGCTACAGTTGTGCCTCTGCGATTCCTTGAGGTTCAATTTTTGTGGAAGGAGAGGTGGGTCGGGATTTGCATGGCATGATGATTTGGGGATGTTGTAGACTGGGATGGTGGTCTGGCTGCCCGAGAGCCTTGTCAGCCAAAAGCTGAGCATCACATTCTATACGCCCTAGGCGGAGGACTGTCCCGGAAACTACGGTACACCCAAACACTCTTGAAGCACAGTCCACAACATCCACAACGAGCCTTGTTCGTCTTGTGATATAGTGCTGTTTCAGAGGTCAGAGGCCCCACATTCAGTCTCCACACCCGTCTAAAGGTGTTAGTTGAGGTGCGACATGATGCAGTCTTGCGGACTGCTGTCATATGTGATGTCACGTGCTCAAGGTTTTCGTGCTCATGTGCAGTGGGAGGGTGTGGTGACATAAGGCAGCCAAAACCGCGTAGACTGCAAGTGCGGCAAGATCGCTAAGCCCCCCTAAAGCAGCGTAACGAGTCCGCATTGGCGAGGGCGGCGCCTGCCTTGATCCAAGCGACGCTGAGGCCAGATTCGCACCTCTCAGACAAGGTTTAGTGCAAGATTGGCTTCAAAATAACTTTCAGAGTTGTCATCAAGTCGCTTGGGGGCCAAGCACGTCACAAGCAGCTCTGAAAGAAGGCTCATGCAGACACAACGCGGCACATTGGCAGCAAATAGACGTAAAGATGTTGACGCCGCGATCGTCCAAGCGCACTTATTGCTTTAAGTGAGGCTGGCGCAGCAGGAAATCCCCGGTGTTCCCGTGACAGCCTATTCATGCTCAGGTCCAGAAGTCTGCGCACTAGTCGTGAAAGTGCCACTTTCAACATGGAAGTTTGTAAGTGAGCAGGAGCAAACCCTGGCCTGGTTAGTGATTCCAGTGATGCACCTTAGGGTTGTCATCCTGCAAGGACGCTTTTGACTGCGTGCACGTCGGTGTTGGTGCAAAGCCCAGAGAGTCAAGCGTACAGCTTGGATTGGGTTGGGGGTAATTGCCATATGTATGCTGTCTGTTTCATAAGCTCAGGCCAGGTTTTTGTGTAGATGCGGATTCAGAAGTTAAGCGACCAGGCCAGGGCGAGTTGCACTCGTCCTTCAATTCGTCGGTTCTCTTCTGAAGCCCGATCACCTGGAAGAAGCAATCGGGCTACGATTCCGAGTCACAGTTGGTATTCGGTCAAAAATCGTAGTGTACAGGGGTCGCAACCTACGTTTCTCTTGGTTTACCTTGGCAAGCAATGTCATGCGCCATCATGTGCCCTCTGTGTGTATGAGCCTGGACTGTACAGTATAGCGGTAATGGGAACTCCCAACGCTTGACCTGGTTCGCATTGAATACCCATGTATTGACCCCATCACAGCTTCTGCAGCAGAATTTTGGCAGTTGGAATAGCTCAATATCAGCGGCACTATCTAGTTGCATTGCTACCTTCGGGCAATCATCGTGACACTTAAACGAGCAATCTTGCCGCTGCCACAGTAAGCAGCGGGCATGACTCGAAGACTCAAATCCGCCTTGTGTCATGAGGCCATTGCTCGCCTGCCAAGAAGTTGCCAGATTCAAGCTGTTCTCGACACGGAACCATGAATCCAAACCGGAAGAACCTCCCAAGCCTTCCAGCAATCCGGAAGCCGCGCATCCTTCTCAGGTGATGTTGTGGAGCTTCCCAATGGCACGCTCTGGATGTATTACTTCGGTGGTGACTTGCTCGCGCTAAGCAGAGTACACCTGCTAGACCAAGGCTTAGGGTTGAGGCTTTACCATGCTTTGTGTACCCAGCTTTTGGCCCAGCATGTTCTGTCTAAGTTCGCCTGCTTCACCAGTAGTGGCAGACTCGATGACTATCTCTGCTATGCTTTCAGCATGGGAAGCCAATGTGCTAGGAAGTATCCAACAGGGTGACAGTATTCTGAAGCAGAAAGTGATGTGAAGCCAGAGCCCAGAGAAGAGCTCAGCCAGGATGTAGCTACGTTGGATTTCAAGTGCCGATGTTCAACCGCCGACTTGGTCTGCCGGTACTTGAGCCTTGCCCTGTGGTGTGCTAAATCCCAGTCTCAGGTGGCCTTGAGGGGGTGCCACGCGCGGGCATCCGGATGCAGATTGGCTGGAGGCTGAGTGTCTTGATGAAGTCCGCTGTGCAACTTAGCTTTGTCCTCAGAGTTCGAGCTGCCTGGCTGGCGCAAAATGTAGGAATGCTAGCGTGCGACCCAGCGATTCGTGAGATTTCCTTCAATTTGTGTAGAGGTATTACTGCGCCCCGAAACTGAACTTCAGCTCCAGCTTTCTGAGGCCTCGCCGTGTCTGAGGATGGGTTGACCTGGCGACGACATGGCGAGCCGGTGCCAAAGTCTTCGGAGTTGGTTTGAGGCTTGAAAAGACAAGGTAAGCGACTGTGCCACCCAGGCGTAGATTTCGCATTGTTCGGCGGGCCGTGGATGGGATCAGAGTCAAATTCGAAACTTTGTAGACGTGCGACACTCTGTCCTTTGCTGAAGATCACATGATCTCGTTTCAAATGCGGCACATCTAGTACTGTACTTGTGTTGAAGGTGAAGCATATGATTAGGGTGAAGCTTAAGATTCTGTTTGCAAGCTTCACATTTGTTTTGCTTAAGCCTGTTGGTTTGAATGAGCCGCCTGACTCATGAACGGCAGACTTCTAATTGCATCAAACCAGCGGGGTCTCTGCAGTCATACTGCTTGTATGAGATGGCGCCATCCGTGTCGCTGAACCTGGCCATGTAAGGATGTCCAGCACTGTGAATTCCATCCTGAGCCAAGCAACGCACCTCTGCTGAGGGGAGTTCTTGATGATGGCAAGTCATGAGCAGGTGCTCAGCCCTGGAGCTCCTGGCGACTTCGATGAGACCTTCGTGGCTGCACGGCAGCCTGTGAAAGGGACTTTTGAGACTGCCTCCGTTTTCTGCCGCGGAATAGTAAGCTGTCAAAGCTGCCAAAATTTCAGTGGACCTCACGAAGATCTGATTGTGTGTGTGTAGTTGCCTTATCATTGGGAGCTGCTGGACTTGTGTTCTGAGACCTACTTACATGAGCTGAGGAGCGTTGTGAGTCCGAAGTGTAGATCAGAAGTTTCAGCTTTTACGAAATGCTCCCTTAAGTCAAAGCGCATTCATTCTCCTTCAGTAAGCTGGTAAACGCTTCAGAGGACAAGTTCGCCGAGGCGTGGCCCAGAGTTCTGCCCCCCTGGGAGACAAGGAATGTGGGCATCGAGGGATGGCAACTCAGCTTCTGAGCTAAGAGATGGATACAAAGATTTTTTAGTATGGCACCAGTATGATCTGTTAGGGTGAGCAATGCACTAAACAAGACGGCATCACAATCATTCACGGAGAACATTCTGGAGCAACCCTGCTATGTAACTCTCACAACCTTGCCCGGAAACGTTCTATAGTTATAGTAGAGTTATTGTCTCGAGAGAAGAGCCAACGGCTCTGTGCATGATCCAAAGAAAATAAGGAATGCCCATAGCCCCGCTGCGGTTCGGCAATGAAGGATTTCATCCTCTCTGGATGGATGCTTTGGTGATCCTATGCTCTTCGAACACAAATGGTGGACCGTATGCTCTTGGAACACGAACGTTATTATGGTTCCGGCATGGATGCTCTGGTGACATCTGGTGACCGTATGCTCTGGGAACACGAGAGTTATCGTGGCCGCCAGTCAGCCTGTTCCAAATAGTGTCTGCAGAAGAGAGAGAGAGAGAGAGAGAGAGGCTGCGAGTGCCGCGCGCGCGTCACCTGCCTGCTTGGGGCTGTGCCCCAGCCCTCTCCGCATGGGGAGGGTAGAGCAGTGAGGAGGAGGAGGAGGAGGAGGAGGAGGAGGAGGCTGCGTGTTTTCTTGCCTAGTTGGGGATAGTTGTTGCACTTTGGAGATGTCAAGCAGCCAGTGCAGTGCCGGACAGGAGATTTTGTCGTGGTAAGTCTCACAGCCCGCTGAAGTGAGGGGTGCAACAATCGGGAAGCAGGAGGAGTAAGTTGTTTACTTCCTGTTGATGGCGTGCCTGCCCCGCTCTGGCCTTGTTGGTACCAACCCTGAACAGACAGTGCGCCTTGGGGCTCGGAGCTGCGCTCCGGCTCACCCGTAAAGGGTGACCTAAGCCCAAAGAAGAAGAAGAAGAGAGAGAGAGAGGGATATATATATATATATACATATATATGTATATATATATATACATAGAGAAGCAGGACAACTGCATCGCGGATAGACAGAGGATTATGTGAGGCTTTGCCGTGCGGAGGCCGAGAGGGAGCTACGGCTCAGCCTGATTGTTGGTCTTACGAGCTGGCACGGTCTGCGGCACCACGCTGGCAACTCTTACATGGGAACCCTGCGCGGTGTGCGGTGTCAAGCAAATGCTCCTTCAGATGTCAGAGGATGTCAGAGAGGTCAGTTTTTTCTCAACAGGCCAGGATGCATCTTCCCAAGCCAAATTCAGCTCTGGTTATCTTGAAAACAGCCATGAAGCACCTCCTGATCTCCATCAGGAAGAAATCTTCCGGGTACTGAACACCAGGACTCGTCAACATGAGTGCCTTGTTTCTACATGTCGTTGGTCGAACGCTGAGACTCATCGAAGGGAGTCGCATACAGCCATCTGAGGTATATGTCCTACCACACCGCCTCTTTCAAGGAAGGCATCCAATGGTCTGCAGGAGACTCCAGCTTATAAACGGCCAGGTATGCAGGGGCTCGGGGTCTAATCGCTTGCAAGACTCGAAGAGCTAGTGTGGTTTCAGAAGCAGTAGGTGGTTTCCAAAAACTCTGACAGCACAAGCATTTCGCTGCTTGGATCATGATTTGCTTGTGAGGAGCTGCTTTCAGCGATGATGGGGTCTCCTGGACAAAGGTACCCAGCAGACGAAAGATGTGCGTGTCCTTACAGTTACAACGGCAGCTATGCCATTGTTCAACATCTACAAAGATCAGCATGGCATCTAGCCCTCAGCTCAAGACCAACTGGCTGTTGAATATGCAAGAGCCTTTCTGTTGCCTCACACGCATTGGAGAAAACACTTTTTGCACGGTAGGAAAGTGCCAGTGCGGGCCTGACCAGCAGCTTAGAAGTCGTTGATTTTGAAAGCCTGCTGCAGTGAGAAGGTTGCCGGACCAGTGTTGGAAGGAGGCGACGACGGAGCCTGGGATGAGAAGGGCGTCACGTAGCTGCATGCGAGGATTTTCCGGAATTTGGAACCGAAGGACCGTGTGCCAACTGGGAGTAGGAACTTCCAGCAGACCTTGATGGCGGCAACCTAAAGCATTTCTGGTTTTATGCCGCGCGGTGTACAGGCTTGGCTTTGGAAGCGATGTGCCATTCCTTGCTTTATGGTTTGATGGCCTGTGAGGTTGGTGTTCGTCACCCGGTAGTGGGGCCTGATGGCCGCCTGGTCATGGTCTATGAGGCGGTTTCTCTACAGCATCTACTAAGTTTACCAGCTACCACTGCTGTTAGTTATCCCTGCTGACCGTTGCCTGACAGCTGGAAACCTTCAAATTCCTCTGAGCAGACCATTGTGTTTCAATCCCTGACTAATCGTTGATCAGATGGGGTAGAGACCAAAGCTTGAAAGGCCTGACTGGGGTCGCTCTTAGGTGCCCTACCACTGAGGGCTTGAAGCCCGGGCCCGTCATATCCCTGAACTCTTGCAGCTTCATGATCATGCATCATCCAAGTCTTGTGCTGCAGGCCGTGGACGGTGCCATGGACCACGCTTTGGGCCTGGCGGAGCCTTGCCTGCGCAGTCTATACATGTTCGTGTTCTATATCTTGACCTGCCAAGATTTGCGTGGACTGCCCTTTAGCATCCCGCTGGTTGTCCCCAGAACATTTCCCTTGTCGGCAGTGGTACTAGACATAGAATTTCGAGCGAAAGTACCCCTGTATGCTACCCGTATGAGTTTGTTCAATTGCAGTACCGAGGAGAGTGAGGACGGCATCAGCTGGACCAAGGCAGCAAAGTCTGCATAGCCGCTGGAATCCAGTACCCATGGATAAGTAGGTATAACTTAATAAAACTCTGCGTAGCTGGGGTTACAGCAACCCTGTAGTAGTGTTCAAAACCCAGGATCATTGCTCGCCAGAGCATGAAGCGGGTGAACTTACCACATGTCCAGGAGCCTGAATACACAGGCCACCTATAATTTGCCTGCTTTGTGCCGGTTCCAAGATAAGTTTCAGCCAAATCTTCTGAGCCTTCTGGTGCAGATCGCTTCATGCCAATGAGCTTTCTGTTGGCTCATGGTCGGAGACATACAAAACAACAAGGAGGGCTTCTTTCACAAGGACTATCCCATAACGCCAGTTAACAGCTGTGAAAAGGCAGATGCCATATTACTGGGAATGAACAGCTTTCCTACATCCTTCGTTCTGTAGTTGATGCTTTATTGTATGGGGGTAGGAGTTTACCGAAATTTCCGCGAGCATTCCTTGTGATCTCACCCACTCTTTCTATCCTGCCCTTGCCCTGACCAGTTTCCACGCTCAAAGTTTCTAGCTCCTCACCAGCACTTTTTCACCGAGCACTCCACCAGAGGTCAAGTTCCCTGAGGCCGGCCTGGGTGGACCAGTCTTGCAAAAGGCCAGAATTCAAAGGGGTGTTTTACATCTTCGTGATTCAGGATGCTCGGGGTTTGCAGTTGCAGGCTTCAGGAGGAAGCCTGCGCTAGATAGACACTTTGGTCGATCGTTCGTGTTCCAGGAGCTGGGATTGCAGATAAGCTTTGCGTTCGATCTCTGCTGGAGCTTCAAAAGCTGACGGACGCTACCGTAGATTTCTTAACTTTTCATCATCTCATACCCGTCTCTGATGGGTGAATGCTGGATTTCCCTTCCTCGCACTGCCAGTTTGCAGCATCTTCACTGTCCTGTTCCGTTTTAAAGAAGAACTAGCGGCACTAGCTTCGAGAGGGATACTTAGGCCCGGAAGACCCGTCTTGGCCAAGTATTCAAGCGGCAGTACATTAACAGTCGATTTGGACTTGTTCTGGAGTTGGGTTTCAGGCTTCATAAGGAGACTGCTTTCAGACTGAACACGATCCCACCCTAGCCACACATATGTTGAACATCAGCTTCCAGAGCAACTTGGTAATCGCAATGTTAGACCAAGAAGATGATTCTTGGCACAATTGTTCATGGCAGACTCGCCATAGCCATGGACAGATTAGGAGTTCACCCCCATTACATGAATGCACAATCGGGCATGAGCAGGCATTGTTTTATGTTGAAGATGAGTATGGCACCTCAGGTGTCAAGAAGCCTCAGGTACTAGACAAGGTTGCCCATTGTCTCGTTATCTGTTTGTTTTAGTTATGTGAGTCATTGACAGCGACGTTGGCAACAAATTAACTGATAAAGCAACTCATTCAAGGCATGATGGTATTGGCTGTGCTAGAGTTTCCTTTGCTGATGATGCTTTGTTGATTACGAGAGATGCCCCAGCTGCAAACAATGTGATTCACCATGTAGAGAAGACTTCAGAACAATACGGGTTTACACCTCAATCGGGAGAAATGTTGCTACATTGCAACGAACGGCGACAATACTATCAAATTCCGGGATGGCACGAGACTTACGCGCGTGACGGAAGCAATGTATATAGGTCACCGGATCACAAATGACATGAACGTGAAACGCGAAATCAGTGCCGAATGCAGCAAACGTTGATGACGCGGTATCAGCCGGAACCATTTTGGAAAGCAGCAGCTTGCTCTGCGAAATGGAAGTAAGAAGTCTGTGATGCGATTCTAAAGAACAAGTTGTAGTATGGTTTGGAGACCATCCAACACACGCAATCAGATGCAAAAAAGGTCAACACTTTCCAACTCAGGGGCCTCAGAAAGATCCTCAATTTGCAGAGCACATATATGAATCGCGCTCACACCACTTCCTTTGTATGTCAAAAGGCAAACCAAGAAATCACAGGAATCGCACAAACAGTTTTCGGAAAGTCAAGCTTTAGTGCAGCAGAAAAGATGTGAATTAGTTGATCATATCCTTAGACCTCAACCAGAAGATCCCTTAAGACAAGTAAGGTATTAGCCCAACTCTGCAGCTGTACATCCGATACACAGACAACAGGTTGGAGGGCCAAAGCAGCAATGGATCATTTGCTCTAGCAAGTACGGATGGGAACATATCTCGCGCAAACCCTTCAACCCGTACACAAGCAGCAACGGGCAAAACAATGAAATGTATGTACACAGAAGCAATCAGCCGCCATTTTTGAAGCCGTTTTCCACGCGCCCACGGCCTCATCAGTCGCCCAGATGCGCGAGACTATGGCAGAGAAGAAAAGCTTCCAGAGCTATCCGCAAGTACCTAACACAGCCATCAATGTGCTGGGAACCCCTTCTGCCTATGCAGGGCGCCACCGATGCCTGGGATAGCCGTGTTGTCGGAACTCCGCTGCTCAGCTTAAGAGATGTCGTGGTGTTGCGCAACCTTAGTGCCTAAGGGTGATGCAAAGCACATTAGCAATGCAAGTAACAGATTTCCGACATGCATTCTCGATGCTCGACCGTCTGTCTTTCAGAGACAGCCCAGCCAGGCGTTCCTGTCCTAACCCTCAACCACTGAGAGCTGGGAAGCCACAGGGTGCGATATCTGCAGCAGCGGTGGAATTGCAGAAATTGTATGCCAAGGATTTCTATTTTGCTCATAGCAGGTCCGCATTTCATCGCCTGTTGCAATCTGCAGGCTTTTCCTAGCTTTGGATGCAGCCCTAGTGCTTCAACCTCATTCTGCCAAACTTGCATCCTTCCTATTTGCCATTGAAAGATGTTGAGGTATGTTGTTCCGCCCGTGGGAGCTGAAGATCCATGGCGCCTATACTACGTGGGGGAGGCTGAACCCTAAACCCGCCTAAGCCCTAAATCCAGGAATTTAGTTTTCTTTATGCGTTTAGGGCTTGGGGCAGTAGACTTCAGTAATATTCGCAGGCGGGGCTTACAATCATCAATCTCAGATCCTGGACGCTGAGCTCGGATGCAAGAGTTTCGGGGAAATTCTGATATTAGTTGCTTGCCAGGGCACATTTCCTTTTGGCATGGATTTCAATCAGTCTGATCTGCTGCCCAGCTTCTACACAAAGATACTTTGAAACTTTGACTGCTGTTGATGCAGGTGCCGAAGCTACAACTGACGTTTGTTTCCTCAAGAGCCCTTAATGTATGAGACTGTTCTGAGGCGACTGAGAAGCCGGGACTATCTGTTGGCCTCTCGTCACCAGATGTGTTTGGGTTGCTGCTTGAGAGGTCCTGCGGCTAATCAATGCAGCGCATCCTTCCAAAAAGTTGATCCGCGTTGCACAGTCTTGTCTGTCTCCTCTAGGTGCATACTTTCGTGCTTTGGCTGGTCGGACGTAGACTTCCAGTTCCTACTACATGACAGGCCCGCTAGGCAGAGTGCTCCAAGGCCTCGCAGAAAGTTTCGACAAGCGTCTCCAAGTTTGGCGAAAACGGCGCTGCTTGGCTGAACGCGACGCTTCAGAAGTGTTGTGAAGACGGGCGGGGAGAGGAACCAGCACAAATACTCAGGGTTAAAAAATACAAGCATGAGGACCCAGAGTTAAAAAGGACAAGTGCGTGAGGGTCAAAAAAGAAAAGATCAGAACATTGAACTCTGGCGTGGAGTTTTCTTACTTTCTGATTTTCTGATCCTTTGGGAAATCGAACTCTGGCGTGGGGCGTCCTTGAAAGCTGTGGCGTGGAGCGTCCTTTCATTCTGGTTTGAAATTGAGCTCTCATGTGGAGCGTCGTCGAATCATTCCAGCGCCAAGTCCACTTCTCGCGTGGAGCATCCTCAAATTTTCATGGGAGCGCCGCCAAAGGAAGGAAGGAAGGAAGGAAGGAAGGAAGGAAGGAAAGAAACAGGCCGGAAGCAAGGCAGGAAGGAAGGAAGACTTTTTGGCATCTTCATGTTTTGTAGTGATACACCTTTTTCTCAGTTTCATCTGTTTTCATAATTGTTCATCATATTACATACTTTTGTATTTTTCACAGTATCTGTTATGATTTTCCATTGTGTTTCACCATTTTCAGGTTCATGCATTTTCATCATTTTCATTGTATTCCACAGCTTTTCATCATTTTTCATATTTTTAACGCACATTTTCATGCCTTTCATCATTTCCATGATCTTTAATTACTTGCCATCGTCTTTCATTATTTCCATGTTTTTCTTTTTTTGACGTTTCGTCATGTTTCATCAGTTTGCATCGGAACAATCTTTGTCCAGGTTTTGCAGGTGCGAGCGCTGGTGTTTTAGAATTTTAGTTTTACCCAACACCTTTCAAAGCACACTCGCGCAAGCATTCGTGATTATGTTACCTTTTTCCACCATTCGTACTAATCATGGATCACTTCTGAGCATATTCCATCATGTTCCCTGAGATTCCATTCTTCATAGTATTTCATCACTTCTCAGTGTTTGCGTCATCGTCTTCATGTTTCATAACTGTTCATCAGGCTTCATGTCTCGTCAGATTTCATTATTTCATAATTTTCATGATCTAATACGAAAGTACATGATTTTTCGTCATGTGCGTCATAGTGCCGTAAATTTCACTGTTTCACTGTTTTATCGCCGGATTTCATCAAATGTCATCATTGTTGTCAAATTTCGACATCTTTCATCATATTTCATGAAGGTTCATGGGTCATGATCATATGAATCATATTGCATAATTTTCATAATGCTCCATGACATTCCATTACTTTTTTTTCATATTTAGCTATGATTCGCATGGTTTTTCCATCAATTTAATCATTTTCAACACTCTTCATGATTTTGTAATTCTTCATGACTTTGACTATTTCAGTCTTTTTCCCGTGCTTTAATGCTGTATTTTGGATCCTTATTTCATTATTTTCAATCTTCCAAAATCGTGGAATTTACAGTGTTCAGGCACCCAAATCCTCAATTGTGGTGTAGCACATGCGTGCATGTGAGGATGAACATGTATCCGACGGACCGTAGTGTGTCGGCTCCGTCGGTTTTTCGCTTCCCTGCCTCCTTTGTGCCCTTTTTCGTCCATTCGACGACATGGCATCTACTCCAGTTTCGTCGATCGCCTCTTCGGCGACCAATGTTGCCGACGTCCTGGCGTCGCTCGGCAACGACGAACTGGCGGCGGAGGTTGGGAGCTGGTCGGCGGAGCTCCAAGCCAAGGTGGTGGCGGCGGTATCCGCCCTGTCTTCGACGCCGACATCGACATCGGCGTCCACGGCGGTCCGGCGCCGCAAGAGCAACAAGCTCGACGCGGCCTCCTCACCTCCTCCTCAACGGCAGCGTCATGGTTGGCCCCGGCGGTGGCGCCGGCTGAGCTTACGGCGGAACTCGCCGCCATCCAAGAAGGCGACCGCTCTCCGGCGCCAACGACCGTAGCCGACGAGGAGGTGATCAACTTCGGCGCCATGCAACGCCACTGGGCAACCCGCCCGTCGTCATGGTGGATGTCAGCGGCGCCATCGGCCCGGACCTCGGCGGACCAGGAGACGGCAGCGCCGACACCGGCGGCCTGCAGCGGCGCTGCAGGCGGCCACGGCGGCGCGGTTGGCACGACCTCGGCGCCTACTGCCACTACTTCGTCCGCTACGGCATTCTTGGCGGCGGCCGGCGGCGATGGCAGCACGACATCGGCGCCTACTACCACGTCACCTACGCCCGTGCCGGCGAAGGCCGGTTTCTTGGCGGCCTATAACGACGATGAGGGCCCGACAATGGCACAACGGCGCAGCCGAAGCCAACGGCGCTGCCGCCGTACCCATCGGCGCAGCCGCAGTCAAAGGCTCCGCCCCCCCCGTTCAGCGGGGACAACATCGACGCGTCGGCCTCGCCCGATGGTGCCGGCGGAAGTCCTCATGGCGAAGCGCCCGCCGACGGAGTTGCGGCAGCCCGGCCCAGAGCCGGCCCCGGCGCAGCGGAGCAACCTTGGAGGAGCTGCAGCGACAGATCGCCGCAGAGATGTCCAATGCGGCGCAGGACACCGGCAACTGGGGAGAGCCGGCGATGGCGGCGGCCTCGGCAACTTCCCGTCGCCTGAGGAGGCCAGGTCAAAGCCGGCGCACCGACATGACCGGCATGGACCGCTGCTGCTGACTGGTCCGGCGGCGGCGGCTGGCTCGACGTCATCCTCTTCGTCGACAACGGCTCCGCCCCCTACGTCCACGGCGCTGCAGATCCCTCCGCCGCTCCAGGTCGTCGACGAGGAGGACAGCGACGACGACCTGCCCGAAGGCTTCGACATGAGGCCGGAGCGGCCCGGCGGCGTCAGATTCAACATGGCGGTCTTTGTGCCGGACATCGACTGGCCCGCCTACAAGCGGCGGATGGAGGGCCGCGGCGCATGGGCCAATGCGTTCTTCATTCGGCGCCTACCTTCCGACCAGCGCGGCGGGCGCATCCCAAGGAAGCACGCCAACCGACGCGTCGCTGGGTGGTGCGGCCTCGGCGTCAGCAACGGGCATACCGGGCATGCCTGCCCCGCCGACCACGACCACCTGGCCCACTTTGCTGGCAGGTGATCGGCGGCTCTTCGGCGTCATCGGCGACTTCGGCATCCCCGACTTCATCTCGACGGGTGCCTTTGCTCGTGACGCCTGCCCCCTTGGCTAATTAATTCGGCGTGGGCGACGCCCCACCACCTTTTGTCCCGCCGCTCGGCGGTCTTACTCGGCGCAGACGCGCTTGCACCAACCTCGGCGGGGTCGTAAGCCCCCCGTCGCTTTCGGCCTTTAACCGGCCTTTGTCAGGGTTAATTTGCGGCGCCGTTTTGGCTAGCCTACTTGGCGAGGCCCGCCCGGCGCTAAGACGACCGGCGCACTTGTTTAGTGCAACAGCGGCAATATCAAGGGTCGGGGCCCGACGTCTGCAGTGCAAGGGTCGGCAAGGTTGCTCAGGTTTGGTAACGACGCTACGGCAGAAGCCCATAGGCTCAAGTCGTCTGGCTCAACAATCGGCGGTGCAGGCCCGTTATGGCTTCTGACGCACCGGCGCCCGAAGATACAGTCGCTCAGGTGGTGGAAGCGGCGATCGCCGCCGGTTTAGCGGCAGCTCTGCCTGTGCTCGCCGAGGCCGGCGTCACCTGCATCGACGACATTCGTCGGGGCCCTGTGCTTGACGGCGTTTCTTCTGAGCACTTGGTGCAGATCGTTGAGGCAAGTTCACCCAGGCCCGACGCCCCTATCCGGAGACCGGCGTTCAGGGCATCATTCTCGGCTGGGCTGGAGGCGGCGCAACCGGCAAACAGAAAAGAAAGAGGGCGCTCGACAACCTCGACGAGGGCATGCTCGCCAGGTCGTCCCACCAGCCCGTCGAGTCTCGCCTGAGGACTTGGCGACGGTACGCGGCGGCATGGGAGGTAGACCCTTGACCCATCACGTGGGAGACCTTGTGCTGCATCGGCGCGTCGTTGAAGGCGGGGCAACTACCGCTCCGCCCAGAACTACTTTGACGACGCCTTCAGGCACCAGGAGGTCCTGGCTACGGCGACAGGCCCGAAGGGTGGTCAAGTCCATCGTGAGGGCCTGCCGGGCACCCGGCTGAAAGAGGTGTTCGCCCTCACCTGTCTTGCCCGGCTGGTAGTGCTGACGGCGGCGTCGCCGTTCTCCGCCGAGGACGTCGCCCACATGACCGACGTCGTCATCATCGCCGCTTGGTTTATGCTGAAAGAAATTGAGCTGGGATCGGCTTTGCTCAAAGACCTCGGCCTCACGGCGACCCATGTGGCTATCGACGTGCCGCTCCACAAGACGGCCCCTGGCGGCGAGTGCGTCATGACACGCCGGCGCCTTGAGTGCGCGTGCGGCGTGCAGGTACAGCCGCTGTGCCCATTTCATGCGGCTCAACGTCACATGCTTCGGCTGCGTCTTCGAGGGTCCACTGGGCAGGACGACCCGCTACTGCCGGCGCAGGACGGCGGATTCATGCCGAAGCACGCCGTGATCCACAAGTTTGGACAGGTGTGTAGGCGGGGGGTCGAGCTGACGTACACAGACCCCAACAGCAGACAACGGCAGCTCTTCGGCGGCCAGCGGCTCGGGTGGCAGGCGCCTCCTTCCTGGCAGCTCACGGCGTCCCGACCCCAGTGATTCAGCTGCTCGGTCGATGGACCTCTGCACCTGTGGAAAGGTACACGCAAGCGCGCCGTTGGCCTTGGCGCCCGGTGCGGCGGCGGCGGCCCTAGGTAACGCGGCGATGGGCCCACAGGGGGCAGCCCTTGCCAGCTCGCACTACCGGCGATAGGTTACGGGGGGGACGGCGTGCTCGAAGTGGTATACGTCGCACCGCCGCCGAACACACGCCTGGCGGCGCAGGTGGTGGAGCCGACGCTGGTAATGCACCCGCAGACGCTGAAGGTACACACAAGGCGTCGCCCAATGAGGCCGACCTCGAAAGAGCCGAGTGGGTGACCCCCTGCGGCCGCTGGTACTATGGGGCCAAGAACTTTTACCGACTTGACGGGATGCCTCCCGGCGCAGACGCCTGCCTCACCGGCGGAGCCGGCTGAGGATGAGGTGCCACCGGCACAGGCAGAGGAGAGGTGCGACCAGGGGAGTCGTCCTCGTCGTCGACCGCGGCCGAGTCATGGCGGAGTCCGGCTCAGACGCCTCAGCGGCAGTAGAAATCGACTGACGTCGGCGCAGACCGACCTATAGGTCGTGCCAGGATCGGCGCGTGAAAACAGCTTGCGACGCATGTACACATTAGGATCCAAGAACTTGTGCCGGCTGTACCTGAGGTGACCCCCCTTCGACGGTGTAGCAATTTTGGATCCTTAGTCGGCCGCTGCCTTCCGTCGCCCCCATGGCTGCCACCTCGACCCCGGCTACCCAGAGCTTCCAAAACCTTTTAAATAATTAAAAGGGGATTTTTTTAAAAAAATAAAAAGGTTCGGCCTTATTTAAAAAAGAAGTTTAAACGATAATTTTATTAATAACACCCGAAAAAACCTTTTAAATGTCCATGATATATTTCAT
>CAJNIZ010040458.1:43096-63602 GCA_905231905.1 Symbiodinium pilosum
CGGCGTAGTTCGCCGGTGCATGTTATTGTTTTGATCCTTAGTTTTTACTGTCTGATCCGAAATGTGAATTCGCTTTTGACCTCTATTTTAATCGTTGTTGATCCCTCACCCGTTACATTGTCAGTGCTGTTCATGAAGTTTTGTAGTGTAATCACGGGCTGACAGTCTCAGTGAGCTTCTGTGTGTCTTAGCAGCACAGGTGCTGATGCAGACAGCCTGCCCAAGATGAACAACGAAGGCTTGTACAGCCGAGTCTTGGCAATGCTCAGCGGCCTTACCTGTCCGGCAATCACATTTTTTGGGACATAGATGTACAGCAGAGCCTGTGGAATTTTTGGAGGGAATCAGTTTGATACATTTTGGAAAAGTCATCTAAAGGCATCCCATGCGGTGGGAAAGTCTGAAGATGATTTGCTGCAGTTCTTCAGCACAGTCTTGGAGTCATGTTTGGATTTCCTGCAGGCGCTTCTATGGGTCTGCACGTCGTTCAACCGGAAGTGTCGTCGAATGTGTGGACCGTTCTTCGACTCTTTCGAAACATGTTCTGATGATGGAAGATCCCTTTTGCAGTTCCGCTGCCCGAGTGAAAACACATTTGAAAGGATATTGAATCCTTGACACTTGCCGAAATCTATGGCTTTTAGCTACAAGCTGTAGCTGCAGGAACTATATAGATGCCCTAGTGAGATGTTTTGTGGATTCCTATGGAAACCTAAAACCTTTCCGTGGAACCCTTGAACAATCACCACGAGATGTCCCACAAAAAAGCTCTGCTCACCATTTACAGCAAAACTTATTGTTTCTTGGTAGGAAACAACGGAACGTATTGCATAGGGATTATACAGGTATTATGTTCCTATATTCCCTACGTACTAAGAACCAGTAAGCACAAACTCTGGCAAGACAAGGCCCCAACAAACTGTAGATCTCTGCCATGGACATCCTTGGATTTCTCAAGCTTGGGACATGTGTCGACCTGCGTATGGAACTGGAAACGTGTGGAATTCTCAGGCAGTTTGCATGTCCTCGAGTGGAGGACACATACGAAATTGTGCAGATATCATGGTCTACTAGGCTGCGGGCATTCATGGGGGACCCAGGAAACTTCAAGCCCAACGTTCAGCATGGGGACAGAACCACCTTTAGAATAAATCCACCTATGAAAGGATCACGAGGTGGACCAGTGCACCTAAGCATAGTCACCTACATCGCTTAGAGATGCTCGAAGCAGTACTTCATCGGCTTTCGGACGTCTTATGCAGTTATAGAAGTGGCTCAATCTATCAAGGTCTGCAAGGGCGTCACCCTGCTATCCTGAGGTGTGTGGAAGAAGGGAGAGCGTTCTGAGACGCGTGAAGTTGCAACTGCAGCAGGTGATCTCGACCTGGGCGATTAGCTCGCAGTGAGAAAAGAACTTGAACTCTCAGCGTCTCGCAGCATTGGTTTGTGACAGCTGCTGAGATCATGTAGGCTTTGTCAGACTGTTCAAGTTCAGCAGCCCTCAAGCCCTCGCACAGCAAAATTAGCATCGCATCTGGGGTTAGGATGCGTGTTTGGAGATTGCAGGCACCAGCCTGGAGTGGTTCATAGTGCCTGAGAACTCTGCATTGTTAGAGAACAGGGCATATCGTGTCTGCAGTGGTAGCAGTACATCAGGAGGCTATCGGCGGACAGTCCATTTTCAGATTTCGAGGGCGCTGGCTGCACAAATTTGTTCGAATTGGTTGTCTAGTGCCTCGCTATTGCTGCTAGGTCGTGGGGCTAGAATTCAATCAGCCAGAAGGGACGGGATGAAATCAGGCCCTTGAAGCCAACGGTTTCGGAGAACCAGGAAAGCAAACAACTTCATCCAACTTTCGGCAACAAGAGCTTTCGCACCGTTGAAGACTTACAAGCAGCACAATGCTGATATCCAGGTGGCATATTCGCGACATTCCGCTACGGCTGGACAAGCTTCACAGTCTGTGGCTGCCTTCCGAATCTGACACTTACCAGTCTTTGAATCACATAAAGCCCAAGCCTCCATGCCATCCATTGCAGCCAGCATTCCGGGCACAAGAGCTGAATCCCTTGACATGTCTACATGCTCCGCCATCTCTACTCAGCTTCCGCAGAAACAGATCAAGAGGCTTTGCAGAGAGGATTCAGATGCAGGCCTGTAGCCTGTAACCCATCAGCCTACGCAAGTCGCAAGTTGCAACAACTCTCCCAGTCCTTGCTGAACTGCCAGCTTAGCCTATCCGCAATGCAGTCTTACAAACCCCGTTAGGCTCCAGTTACAAGACCCCAGCATTAAGCTCCACACAGAGACGTGTGGTGTCAGCAGCTTCACGCTCACGCTAGCGATCTTTTCCTGGTGCTTCCAGGCCCCTTGGGCATGGATACTAGATCGGGGTGAGCGAGGGCTGTTTTGGCCTGGTTTGTCGGGTTCTGAGGTTAAGACGTCTTGCCTGTGAAGGTTTCCGAGCTTAGGAAGAATCAGTGAAAATTTGCTGGTCAAGGTTGGGGCTGCATCTCTAAGATTGCCGCGGCAGTTGTTTAGGCGGTTAGACAACAGTCTAGCAATGCACGACTCCTTGGGGAGGGCTCCCCCTCTACCCAAAGGTCTCTCACCGCAATGAGCTCCTATTGGGAGTTTCTAATTTTCGTCTGCCTGCTCTGAAGTCACCGCGCAGTGTGTGAGCCCTTCCTTCCCTGCCTGGGCAACTCATGAAGTATGTAGCTGCAGGGGTGGCGACCTTGGCCAGGAGAGTGGTAAGCGACAACCACACTAAGCTCCAAGCAGCTTTCATGACTGCTCTCAACTCTTTTTCGTCCTTCACGCGCTGCAGGGTCTGAACTGCAAGAAATGGAGGAGAAACAGTTTTGATGGAAGTACAGCATCTCCTGGTCGACCGGCATCACTGCAACAGATCCAGACACCCACGAACTACCCGCAGATGATCCCTAGGTACGTCCTGACCTGGCGCCGAAGTCTCACGCAGATGCTGTCCCTCAGGCCTTGTATGTTGCTTGCAGTACATGACTCAGGGACTTGAGTGATGTTTTCTTGGGTCTAGCTTGGCCTTGTTTGCATCCACAGTGCGCGCTAGCCTTTGCAGAACGCTGCGGACTTGACTTAGCAGTTAGCAGCTTGCAATTGTAAACGTCTGTGCGCAATCCACCACGTGTGAAAATAGCCTGGCTTGGACCCTCAGACTTTGAACCACTGCCATCATTTCATGGTGGCGCCCTCCCTGGAAGCGCCTGTTGAGATATGGCTGGATGCTGCGCGTCCTACTGGACATGTCTCCTGCAGAGGTCAAGGACTCTTGTGTAGTGTAGTGCGTTGATTTATTGCCATATATATAAGTCATGGAGCAAAACTCCAATTGTGGCTAACCGTTCCCAGTTCGGACAATGCTGCTGATTCCCGCCCAGTTTGTGCTTTGAAGCGGTGCATGCAGAGCTTCTGCCGGCATCCGAGTTTCAGGCAGGAGGCCCAGGCCGAAATGAGAGCGAAGTGGTTTGACGGTTTCACCCTTCTGCACGTCGCATGTGCATCTGGTCATGCGGATTTGGGCCGTTTGTTGGCCGCTTCTGGAGGCAAGCCGACATGACGAGGCCGCTTGTACCCAAACAACAAGGCTAACAACATAGATGTGCTGCGCTTCCTTCCTGATGCAAGATCCAACTCAAATATGGTTGACATCACAGGGGCAACTGCTGGTCTGGTCAGAGGGTGGTTACTTCGAGAGCGCAAGCCTATTGCTTGTGGCTCGCGCAGAAGCAGGCGCGACACCTCTCCACCGTACATATTTGACGCGCGAAGCCACCTTGGCACACCTGCTGTTGGATGCCAGAGATGACTTGCAGAGCACAACATGCGGATATGCCCTTTCGGGGTAGCGATTTGCGAGTACGCCAACCTGACTCTGGGTTAAGCGCAGCTAGCGCCAGTGCACCTCAGTGACCTTAGAAATCCTCAGTGCGCGAGCGTAACCTCACAAGTGGCAGCCAAGAAAGCTGCAACGAACCAAAACCCGAAGAACCCATTGCCGTCCTCACAGACAGCTGCAGAGCCCTATACCCCGCACACTGACCCAAGAAACAGACTAGCCGCCACAGCCCTTACTCCATAGCAAGGCCATGTCGATATGGTCCGCCTCTTGCTGCTGTGGCTGTTGAAAGGTTACTCAATTACGGGTGTGAGCGCCAATCCATCCGCACTAGGAACATGGGTGTTCCTGGGCTCAGCATACGCGGAGGCTGGAGGCTGGTGCTGCGGCGTAGCTGACGGTGTAACTAGGCGATGAGGATGTGCAGAGTTTGCTCCATAGGAGCGAGGGCGAATATGCGCATTGTGTTTCAACCTAATTCCTGTACGTCTCCTTTCGTGATGTTTCATTCTCTCTTCGTGCAAAAGTTAGACGAGCTCGATTGCAGACTGGGGCGCACGACTCGCGGCTGCTGTCTTGTACGCCGTGGTCCGTGCAGTCTTCAGCGTTCCAAGGTTATCCAGGCCACAGGAGCATTGCCGTACTACATTACAGTGCAAGCTACATCGTCCTGCAGCTTGATGGCGCTTGTCCCGACGCTTCGACCTTTGCGCATAGGTCCATGTCTGACAAGCTGCTAGATTCTTGGGCAGACAAAGAACCTTCAGTCTGGTAGCCACATCCTGCAACAGCTTTTGTCCTCTCTGCAAGTTAATACAGGGCCCAAAGTGCGGACCTTTGCATTGAAAGCGTGTGGCATCGCGTGACAATGTGGTACACTTCAAACTTAGCCTCGCTCGAAACAAAGAGCCATTTGTGTGCTTGTCTTGCATTAAGCCTTTGTGGACTCACTCTACAAACTTTGCAACTCCCAACATACGGCCAGTGACGGCAAACGAGCTCCGGTGTGGGCCGCGCTCGCAGTGCTGGCAGCAGCCGAGAGCCCAGTCCTTGTACGGATTGTCGATGGTAGCAGACGTTGTGGATGAAGGCCTTCTGGGTATGCTGTGTTAGGTACCTCACGTTAAGGGACTGCACGGCCCATGTAGGACATGCAGCACCTCGGCATAGTTGTTGGAGGCGAAGGAGAGTCAAAGTACGACAGAAGCCAGCTTGGCTTACGACTCTAACTCGCTGTCTTCAAGAGTGCCTGCCAATTAGCTTATGCGTCTTGTTGTCCATGACTCATGACTCCAGATTTGAGGGCGGTTTGGCAGGAGGGACTTGGCGACAGGAATGTTTCTTCATGGGCCTAGATAGCTTGCAGGGATCCTTGCGCAAATCCCTGAACTTTGCAGCTTTGAGCCTGGAAGTGTGCTTGTCTTCCGGCATGTTAGCCGCTGTATCGTTGCTTGGTTTCCGGGGAATGACAAGAATTGCAGTTTGCTCAGTGGCTTAGTGTTTCGCGTGTTCGAACATGGCCATTTTCCTCGAAGTCTGTTACCGTTCCTGTCTGCATTTGCTTGAGGCCTTGGCTACTTTGGCCCTGCGGGGGAGGCACTGAGCTGTGGAGTTTTGCGATGTCACGGGTGGCGTCCAGTTCAGGTTTGACATGAGATGGGGAGTTGTAGACATCAAGATATGCGCGCAGCCTGAACTTGAACACATGAAGACAACATATATGGACAGCATAGATGTAAGCAAGGCGAAAATTATGGATCTTTGCAGCAGGCAGACTACCGGAGCAGCGGCAAGCGCACTGTGCAGCGAGGCGCAGATTGCTTGATGTAGTGATCGGGAGAGGAGGGTTTTGTCGAGCTTGATGTAGAGTTTGCTGGCGGCCAGCACTTGGATTGGAAACGCTTCTGCAGCGTCAAGCTGCACACGGGGCAGGGGTTTGCGCCAGCATCATGTTCCGACAGGACCACGACATTCCTCAATACAGTGCATCTCCTGGATAAGTGGGTCCGCTAGGTGTAGGGTACGCTTCCTTTCTTAGCTAGGCAGTGATTTCGCATTTCCTTTTTTTCAGGTATCCAGCTGTAGTGTACCCTTCATTTCTTATTCCAAGGGTTCGAGCCCCTTGATGTGAGAAGTCTGATGTTGAGAGAGTCGCCTTATCCAGTAGGCCATGCAGCCTCCTACCCCTCGTACGCCATGTAACCACCACGAAACGAGCAAGCACGGCTTACATCCACATGAAAGTTGCATGAGTTGGCTGACAGCGCAGGCCCATTACCCCTTATTAGGGTCCTGGTGGGAAATGCAAGTGGGATCTAATAGCCCATCCTGGGATAAGGGTGGCAGCCCAACAAAACAAGAATGGCAGCCCTGCATTTCTTATTTTGGTGTTTTTAAGGTCCAAAATAAGAAACGTAGCCCCCTGTGTTTCTTATTTTGGGGTGTTTAAGGCTAGGGGGTAAAGGTAGGTGAACGCCCCAAGAATAAGAAACCTAGCCCCCTACATGTGTTAATTTCTTAACCAGTCATTTCTTTACACCGTACTTGAAGCTGGTTTCGAAGTGTTGAAGCCGCGGAAATTTCGAGAAAAAAAAAAAAGCCCCCTGGACTCCCCAAGTGGCCGCTCGATGATCTGAAGCACAATCCAATAGATAGTCAAAACGACCAGCAGGATTTACAACTGCTCCTGGCAGTCCTCAAAGAATTGGCACGGAGGCTGCGCATCATTTTGGTGAGGCTACTTGTAAGGTTCTGAGCAGCATTTCCATGTCGTTTTACGGCCAAGGCGTAACCGAACTGGGCTCACTGCATACAATGAGAGAACGTGACAGAATCTTATTCTACTGGTAGATTCTGAATCAGCTCTCCTCTTCTCATTTCATGAATAGCCACGGACTTGAGTCCTTACCACCACTTTGAAACTACTGGTTCTGGAAGTGTTTTGCTCTCCTTCTAGAGGCAAGTATCACGTTGGGCAGTTGCGGAATCAACGTTTGAACCTCTGACGCCTACCACACTTTATCTAGTAAGTGCATCAAATTCCACGATAAGCTCTCAGCTCAGTAGGTCACTAGTCATGAAAAATCTTGAATCTAATGACTCTAGAGAAGTTTCAGCTATCATTCTAGCAGAGCAGGTTTTCCAAAAATGGGAACAGAGGTCCTTGCGGAAAGGTCGTAAGGGCTAGCTGATGAAGCAGGGTTTAAACCATTGTAGAAAGTTGAGTGAGCAAATGAGGTTTCAGAATCACCCCCTTATTCTCCTTTCAAGAGCAGCCAGGTAACGCGCAAACCTTGGAAACTAAGTAAGGCCCGAATTATTTTAGTTATGAAGTTTATCTCCTTTGCTCAAATTTGTTTCTGGCTGCAAAAATCCCGGCCTTTACAGTAGACCTGACCTCCAAATCTGGCCGATAAATGATCCTGTGAACCTAGGGGGAATCTATGGGGGATCTATGAATCACTGGCTGCTACAACGGATGAGTGACAGATGCTTTAACCATTGCAGCCCTTCGGGAGAAGTAGCGCATAGTGGCTTGCCAAAGAGGGCCTTCTTCTTCAACAGTCCTTGCAATTGCTCTTTTAGAAGGTTTGGTGAAGATCCGGGGCACTTGTGACTCCATAGGTTTCAACATGTCCTAGCACTGAAAAGCTGACCCCGGGTTTGCAGTGCGCAGCTACATGTGCAGACGTGCAGGATGGGTTACAGCATCTTTAGATGAGAGCCTTTCTGAGTACCGCTACCTAGAATAGGTTCTAGATGTTCTACGAGTGTACCAGCACAGCAATTTCACATTGAAGCCTCCTCGCCACAAGCTCCAGGTTTTTCTTGGTCTGCCAAGATGTTGCTGCCATCTCGAAGAGCGTTCGCGCTAAGATGGCGGCGCCATCCTCAGTCTAGTTCGCTGTGAAATTTTCGAACATTTTTAATCAAGCACGCGCGCCCTCCTTCCAAACTCAGAATGGTTACCTGCAAATCCTGAGCTTCAAGTTGCTAATCCATCATCTCCACCCTGCTGAAACTTTCGGAGTGTAGATGAGACTTCATCGGACTGAGCGGCGCTAAACACCCGGAGACCAGTGTTACATCTACTTCAACACGTTGTCGCTATTTATTCCCATCGAAGCACGTAAGTGTCTAGACTATCTTTTGTTTATGCTCTTGTCGGTTTCCCATGGTTGGCATGTGGTCGATCAATTATGCCAGTTCTGTAATAAATCCTATAGCGACCTGGGTTTCATCCAAGATTTGAGCATTTGAATTTCACAGCTACCATTCCACTCTGCATGTGTGCTGTACTCACACTGCCAAGCAAAAGCACCTTTCCATATTTTCCTTTCATGGCGTCAGATAGGTCGCCCCAGTTGGAAGTCAGTATGCAGTTGCAGCAATCAGAATTCACGGTTGCGTCATCTGTGGAGGCAGGATTTGAGGGGGGGGGTGGCCCCTGTGACCTGAACGGCCCGGCCAGATCAAGATCCATTTTTCAGAAGCCTGCTGGCCTTTGGCCGGAGGCCGAGGTGAGCTCAAAGACCCCTGAGACCCCTGGAGCCTGAAGAGCCAAACCCAGAGCTTGGAAAATATCAGCCCTTTGAAGCAACGTCGGCAACAAGGCTGGTCAGGTTCAGATTGCCGAGGACACGCTGCAGGAGCAGTTGACCAAGCAGTGCGAGGCAAGATGCTGAACTGGTATGCTTTTGGCACGCCCTGTCATAAGCTTTTGGTCAACATCATCCTGAAGTGATATTCTGAAGGCAGCCTCGCCCAGTTTTGGGATGCGGGGATTGAGCGGCCTCAGGGCAGGCTGTGGAATGCTTTGGCACTTCTCAGGGACGCTGGTTCTATAAAGCTTGATCTGCGGTCCTGGCAGGCTCAGTAGCTGAGGCAAACAAAGGCGCGTCAAACAGCCAGGTCAGAAGGTCACAGTGTATTGGAGCCCCTGTTATTGAGGTGATGCAAGCTGCCAGATTTCTTCCTCCCTTGCAACAGTGATTTCAGGGCCGCATCGAGCAGGCGGTGTAACGAGAAATCAATGGTCTTGAACTTGGTGCTGAGCCCTACATTGCAAAGCCTGAAGTCTTCAAGCCTCAAGCTTGAAGCCCTAAAGCTTTCAAACCAATGGGCATCAATCAACCTCCTTGACCCCCAGCGAAACTATTCCTGACCAGGCACTTCAACATGAATAACCCCTACACGACTAAAGGCTGCTGAATCCAAGCTTGGTTCCCTAATTTGGGAAGCAGCACAGGAACTGCAAACCAACACTCTCTGCATGCTCTTAGATGGCGCAATATGTGGCAGCACACCTTAGCCACTAACGCTAATGTCTCGCACAAGTTATCCTGCTTAGCAGAGGTCTTCGAAAAGTTGCAGCAGTTGCAGGCTGAGGTTGGGCTTTGTAGGGATTTTGTGAGGCTTGTTTGGTGTTGAGGCATTTGGGTGGGAGCCTGCAGGTTTAGAGTTGGCGTTGTTTCGATGGAGAGTTTGAGATAGAAGTACATAGTTGCCATTTCCTGGGTCATTCCTCAGTGTCGGCTTCTTGTCACAGGAAGGCATCATGAAAGCCGCAGGCAGGACTTGATTCGAAATTCACACATCGGAGCTCCCATGCACATTTTTGAGACCTGAGCTCACAGGGGGCTCGCTTCCACAAGGCCCCCTCTCCAATCCCCAAGCAACATGCAGATTTCCTTGCCACGGCAACTGCAGTTCCAAACGCAGAGCCATTGGATAGTTACCTTACAAGAATCTAGCAGCAGGGTCCACTTTGCAACATCCCACACTCTCTGAATCTCGCATGGTCCCATACGTATATGGTGTGCTATCTGCTAGAACTTCAGCAAGGGGACCTCCCCAACACATTTGGAGCGTTGTAAATCGTAAAGTCGATTCGATAGGAGCAGAGCTCAGCAGCTGCTTTGATGACCACTAGTCGTATTGATTTTTAATCGAGGGGTGGGGGGTAGTGAGCCTTGACGAGTAAAGGATTTTGGATTTCTTCGGGGCCCGAAAAGTTACGCATAAAATGAGGACCCCCAAAACATTCATTAATTATTGATGACCTTGGCCTTGATTCTAACTACAGCAGCTTGGACTAGTACCTCAATGCATGAGGCTATCAACCTACCCAGAAAGCAAGTTAGAACTCAGCTTACCTAATGTTTGCCAACAAGTTCTTTATGCAACTTCGCACAAATCAGCACCCCTTAGCGAACCGGAGGGTGCTCCATGATTTCTCCAAAACTTCAATGATTCAGAACCCCCACGCTAATTGGGATGGAACGTTGTTACATACATCACCAGAAAGCCCTACAGATCCCCGCGAGATCCTTGACAACCACCTCGTGCTTTTGAGACATTGGCGCTTTTTGAAGTTTGCAGCCCGTTGCACCGAAACCTGGCTCACAAATCCACAGGTCGCCAAGCAGTATGGCCTCTCCGAGGATCGGCTTGAGCAGCTGCAGAGAGCTGCAGAACAGGCCTCTTGGGGCTACATTGGATCATTCCCCCTTACAAGCTGTACTGAAAGGGGCTGTATTGAGGGGCTAGTAAACTCCTAGTTTCTGTTGGTGGGGATGACCTGATACAGAAGACTTGAGGGATCGTAGGTTGTTTGTGGGGAGTACGGGCTCAGATTGGATTCAAACGTCATTCACAGGTGATTCTCTTTGATGTCATTGCTGATTTTTTAAGCGTTGAGTGCTCTGCTTGAGTCATTGAGAAGCACACTTCAATGAGCGGAGAGAGAAGGAACTGGAAGCCTCGTTATTCGGGCTGCGGTAATACAGCATAGCTACAAACAGTGGAAAGGAACACGCAAACTACTACGCAATGCAATGGTCTCAGTCTGTTTTCCACAAGCTTGCAGGGGCGCTTCAAATGACACTTTTACAGGAATTTGTTGGAGTGTGATGGACGGAGGAAATGCTTCGAGGTTGTCTGTTGCGCTAGGCTGGTTGCGGAACTTGCATCAGCAATCGGGCATCCACAGGATTGACCTGACTCCTGTGTCAAAACGAGCAACTGAACCAGACAGGGAATGATATGCGTGCAGCGTGATACTGATTCACTCAGTGCTTCAACTTTCACTCCATGGTACCCAAGGCACTGTTCCTATTGAGTCACCACATATTGACAGCGATAATTTTGTCAGCTTCTTCAGCGCTTGGCCCTTGAGTCAGCTTCTGCCGCAGGATCCAGAAGTTCAATCCTACGCAACAGGCCGCGCCTCCAGCTTAGGAAAGCTTTTGTGGTGAAAGTCCGCAGCTTGACAGCGAGAAGGCATTATGCCTCAAAATTGGAGCTCCAACCAGGAAGTAGCCCTTTACAAAATGGGTGCGCCGTAGGAGGCTAGATGCTTTTGGCATAGGCATGTAGCAGGATGGCGCTATAGCAGTACGCCGTTTGAGAAGTTGACTTGTGTCGAACTTTGAAAAGGCGTGGTAGCCAGCAGGGAAGGTCATCGCGCTAGCACTATGACATCAGACATGTTCAACATGGTCCTGAACAGAAGCAAGCTTTTGATTCCAAACCATGGGCTCAACTTCCGCTAAAGTGCTGCTGGCACGTGCAAGCTCACCCACTCTGAGAATTCAGAGGGGTCCACATGTTCCAATTGCTTCGAGCAGCATGCTTGGTGCCTCCGGACTTGAAGCCACAAAGCTTCCCCTGCTGACTTCTCCAGCATCTGTCATGGTCAGCCTCTAAAAGGGATTGGAATGTAGTCCAGAACCTGAGCTTAGAAGCCTCAACTCTCTGAGCCCCGATTGCATAATCGAGAGGCTTCAAGGCCATGTTGGAGGATGCTTTGCAGGGGCAGAGCCCGATCCTGCCCAATGCGCCCCGGCCGTTTTGGCTTGGTCTCAACTGTCACGTTCATGACCGACTGTCTCATGCCAGGATGGATTTTGGGGCTTATTTGTCTTAAACCGCTGTTGAGGTTAGGGTAGCCCTGGCTGAAATGTACTTTTTGGGGTTTTACTAGTGGAGTTAGGTCCGCAACGTGAAGTTTTAGGGATTGCATGCAAACGCAATTTGTTTGTGATCGGGCAGGCAAGGCTGCTTACTGCTGATGATGGACTGTGTGTGTTTGGTGTTGCTCCAGGTGGCAGACTACACGAGGTCAATTGCATCACTTGTGTTGTAAGGCTAGAAACAAGTCCTACCGTGCCGGAAGGCATCATATGAGCGTCACACGCCGTTCGGCTCGCAGGTGTTTACCGGCCCTGCGCCTTGGAATCGATTTTCTGATCTTGCATGCCAGGTCAAAATACCAGAGGCGCTGACAAAGAAGAAAGCGCTCGAGACTTAGATCTGCAGTCAATTGCTTGGCTGTGCCAAGATGTTCCTGCATTTACTTCAGTCTGAAAACCAGGTTTCGCTGAGCTTGTTCAGGACGAGCTCACTGTGAAGCTGAGCTAGGTTTGTCTTGCATGCGCTGAAGTCTGCTGATGCCCTTGAACCTACAGTCTTGACCCGATGCCTGAGACCCTGAATGTAAGCCTAAGGCTACAGATTCACGAGGAAGCCCAAGACGCTGAGCAAGAGGAGGCAGGCGCAGAGGTTGAGACTCAACTGTTGAGGGTTTGCCGTTTGAGGCTTTCTAGGGATGAGGAAGATTCTGCTCAGCTAGAAAGAGATGCTGGTATGAGAGCTTGGCCGGTTGAGACAGGTGCTTTGTACCAGATTTCAACAAGTCAAACACCGTTTGCCCACTTAGGGCACGAAGCCTAACCAGGCCTGAAACGTACACTTTTCACGGCTCTGCCAGGCACTTCGCCTGGTCCAAGGCTCCACAGTCTCCCTGCGGAAGCTCGGCGAGGCCGATTTTCTGATACATAGAGAGCCCTCAGTGGGACGACCTGACCTGACCCTCGTCAAAGGATGCCTCTACAGGTGTAAAGGCTGCGTGCGGTACTAATATTGAGAAGCTCCACTTCTGGCTAGGCTAATGGAGTGAGACTTTCAGGGTGCAGGGATCACTTAAATTCGGAGGCGGGAAGCCAGGAGCTGGAGCTTTGGACTTGTAGCCACGAAAGGGAAAGTGAGCTTGTGCAGATAAAAACAAGAGCTCTGAGAAGAACTCCTCTGTTCTGGCAAATGCTCTACAGCCTTTCTAGTGCAAGCTGTCCTACCTTCAAACTTCCGTGACTGCACGAGTTGGCAAATCCTTAAGGCTTTTTACCCCTGCAATAACGCTACAGCAGCTGGCCAGTTTTTGGCCGTGGCGCACAAGAACGCATGGGAGCGCATCTTCAAGGCTCAGCTGCATTTTCTGCAGTGGAATCTCGTGGCCGCATCTCTCCAGTTTTTTTGCAACGTCTTATAAGGTGGAAGAACTCTTGAGAAATCCTCACCAGCACTTCTGGCTCCTCAAAACCAAAGCAGGCGCACGCAAGCATCCTCGGGGAACATGGTGCAGAGGTGCGCCGAGTGTCATCTCGGCCTTGTAGGTTTCTTTTGATGAGCTGCTAACAAGCAGTGTGGGGCTTGGAGACTAAGATGCTTGTGCTAGACTCTGAACAGGGTATTGTCTCAGGACTCCTGGGATGTCCTGGACCTGCCTATTACTCATACTTTCACAGGCTGCGGTTCTGAGGTGTTTGCACAGTAGTTCTGGTCTGAGGCTTTCAGGCGCCTAGTCGCAAGCTTCAGGTGATGGATGCAGAGTTCATGCCATGAGGTCACCAATCATCACTAATTGAAAGTGCCATCTTGGCACTGCAAGTTTTCCTGCAGGTTTTGATAATCACAGCACTCCATAAGAAGCATGACGAAGAAGCAGCAGCAGTTCTTACACAGTACGGCCCGTTTTCGCCCGGCTTGTCGAAGACCTAAGCACAACACCATGGCATGGCACCGCACGCTGAGTGGATCTGAGTCTTAGGCAGTGAGGAAAAGGGGGTTAGCACAAACTTTGAACTCTACGCTCGAACTGAGGTGTACTACAGTGTAGCTGCGATCTACACCAGAGAGCAGGATTTCGCTGACGACAAGACCAGGCGCAGCAGTATAGAAGTCCCAGCTGTTTGTTAGGAAGCCTTCAATCCGCTGTTGTCGGTAAAGATGTAAAGGTTTTTTGCTTTCAGAGTCGTGCTTCTTCTCGAGGGAGTTGCAAAGAGAGCCTCTGAGCACTGCAGCTTGTATATAAAAGTGAAGGGAGCCCTTTCGTGGGGTGGATGCTACCTTTGATTGTGGATGGAGGACATCTTGTGCCACGTAACGTACCCTATGTCTCAAGCATCCAAGCATTTGGGGATGCTACGTGGTGCAAGATATCCTCCGTGCACCGAAGCACTGCAAGTAGTCTTCGGACACCACAAGAAGTCTTCGGACACCATTGCTGCCAAAGACCCGCAGTTCTCTTTGTGCAAGTTCTTCACTTTCAGCACTTGCTTGGAACCCCGGGCCCTAGCACCAAAATCGCAGATAGATAGATGTCATCGTGTTGTTGATGAGCCTTCCAAATTCCATCCTGGCCATCTTGACCTAAAGCCTCCACTCGATTGGTCTCCTGAACCACACAGGCTGGAGGAAGCCCATCAGCAGCGGATGATCAAGCCACTGGAATGCTTCAAGATGGAGGGTTTGAGGCTTGATTTGGGGCTTTGAGGCTACGGAGCTAGAGTTGCCGTGGGTAAGGGCCTGCTACTGTGGACATGATGGAGATCCCGACTCAACCAGCCATGCGTGAACCCTGTCTTGATCTTTAGTCTTTCTTTGTGGCCATGACCTTGTGCCCTCTCACGCAGGCTGTATAAATGCAGGGGGATCGGGGAGCGTGAGGCTCATGCTTGCGCAGGCCAGGTGAGAACACGGAAGCTCAGCAGAAGCCTCTTTTTGCGGAAAACGGTCCCATACTACCTCAGACACATACTGTACCACATGCCCCAAACATACCCTGCGTGCATTCACCTTTTGACCGGCGCACTGCAGCGGGGGCTTTGCGTCCGCATGCCGGCAGTTAGAGAGAGAGAGAGATATAACCCAAACATGAAACAAGGGAAAGGACTTCGTGCATGTTTCCTTCGAATGCACGAGCAAATCTGAGCAGAAAGAAGCTGCAGATTCTGTCTCGAACCCAGGCTCTTCCAGCCAGATGGCAACGGCAATGTGACGGTGAATCGCTGAGCGTGGATAGTTTTGAGACCTCAATCCCCAACTCTCAAGCCCTTCTTTGTTGTTGAGTTGGAGACTCGTGCGCACAGGGCATTTCTAGCCTGGGTTTCTCATGGGACTTGGAATTAATGCTGAGAAGCACTCGTACAGACTGATTGCATGACTGGCGTACGGTGGCTGAACGTTGGGGGCAACACCGGCGCTCACTGCATTTTCAACCTGGACCTTGGTGGGAGGGCTTGGTGGTCGGGACCACAAGCTTACAGTGATGCTCAATCATTGTTCTTGTACAACGCAGAATTTTAAACAGCTGGGCAGTAACTTGTTTGAAGCGCGCGTCCATTCTCAGGAACACACTGGGCAAACATTCTTGAATTTTGCAACTCAAGGGAAGTCAACAAGATCAACAAGCACTGCCCATTTCGATGGGAGTGGACATCCTGCCCTCGTGTAACTGAAATCTTTTAGTTTGCATATTGTTCGCCAGTTGTGGAGCTAAAGCAACTTCCTTCCCGTAGCTCCTTTATCCTTCTCACGGTTTTTAGTAGACTTACAGCCCCCTGACCAGTATAAACTTCACAGTTTGGGAGGGATGTTTGGTGCGAGGCCTTGGACCCGATCAGGCTTATGACTGGGTTTGGGATGCAGAGCCTCTCAGTTTCAACCAAGACTTGGAATGGGAAGGTATGCCTAGACA
Organism: Symbiodinium pilosum; assembly: GCA_905231905.1. Taxonomy (NCBI): domain Eukaryota; class Dinophyceae; order Suessiales; family Symbiodiniaceae; genus Symbiodinium; species Symbiodinium pilosum. The sequence goes on from CAJNIZ010040458.1 coordinate 58,790, forward strand.
TAAACTAGACCTGGCGTCATGATCACAATGCAAAGGCTCGACCTTGATTCACGGGCAGGAATACTCCACATCGTTCTTGCATGTGCTTTTCCAGCCTTGCTTACCAAGCGACGATGATCCTTCTGAATCTGGCAGGTTGGTCGGGACGGTTGATGGAGTCCTCATGACTTCATGTACATTAAGTACACGTTTGGTGTTGAATGCAGCCCAAGGCGCACGGCCTTCTGGTGCAATACTGTAGCTGGTGCGTCCGCCAGATCACATCAACGACCCAGACTGAGTTGACAATCCAGTGCCGTCTTCTTTTTAACAACATACTTGAGAGGATCATCATCGCGTCAACTTGTTAGAACGGGCTTACAATCCGCAAGTTGTGATGGCTATCTTGCGTCGACACGAGCCGGCAACAGTTAAAAAGAATCGTCTGGCTATGCCATGTCTTGCTCAGTTACTAGCCAACAACCCGCCCCGCACGCGGTGCCGGGTGCCCTTGGAAATCGATTTCCAGGATGCTTGCAGTTCCATGCTGCTTGATTCATCTCATGGATTTGTATACCAATACTGACCTCGCTACTCCTGTCCAATCAGCGGCAGTGGGAGTCATTGGCATGAGCGTAATATGATAATATCGAGAGGCCCAGGTATTTCTGTGCGCCTGCGGATGGCTGCAGCTGCTTGAAGAAAGCACGATGAGGCTCTGGTGACTTTGCGGAACAGGCGTTTGAAACGAAACGCACTTACTCAGCTTTGACAGCTGGGAGTTGATGCAGGTCCGAGCCAACGCTGCCGCCCGGCCAGCGAATTGGCACCTTCAGACGACGAGTTATCGGATTGATCTGGTGTGCACTTCGGAGGGTGGCGGATCTCCTGACGGCTCTATGCAAGGCAGCGAGCGAGGCCAGCGCAGTGTTTTGCTTGTATGTGGCTGTAGCGAAGCCACATCCATCAGAAGCGCCATGCACCTATGTTAGACACTTTGAAGCGTCGACGGTAATTGCAGTGCAAGCGCTGTGGTGCAAATTGCCGACAACCGGAAAGCACAGCTCAGGCTTCGCCTTGAGCATAAGCTCGCTGCGGTGCTCACTTCGAGCCCCCCAACCTCAGCCCCAAAGACAATCAGTCAGCAGTGCCGGGTTCGACTGAGCTCAGAGTACGTGTGACTACGCAATGTCGGCGTGGGGCTGGGGCTGCCCACTGCGTGTGAGGGGATGTGAGGGGGCATCGGCTGCAAGTTGGGTTGCGTCCCACAAACGAGGGCCATTGCAAACGACCTCTATGTTCGTGGCGTTGTGGCTCCTCAGAATGGTTTCAATGCTGGAATCCAGAATTCATTGGCGGCTGCAGAATTGAGTGTTTTCATGTGGTTGCTGCGGAGGCTTGTCTGGGCCAATTCTAGCCACCTGAGGCAAGATTGTTCAACTTTTGTTTAATGGACTTGCGGTTTGTGGTTGTTGCGGCCGCCGGTCAGGCAAAGACATCAACAGCATTTGCGCAACTGAATGTGTAGCTCCGCGTATCCGCTTGACCATCAATTTGGACGTCGCCGTGCAACCTCACTAAAAGTTCCAGAGTTCCAGCATCAACCAATTTGGGACCCCGTTTCATATTAATTACGACACGTGAGGTTGGTTGCACTTGAACAGTGTTTTTTTTTTATTGTTTCGGAGCCACGTGTTTTTGGGTTGCCTTTTTTGAGTCAGTGCGGAGGATTTTGTGTCCGAATGCCAGGCAACGCTTGTTCAAGACAGCATAAGACAGAGTTGCATAAAGCCAGGCGGCATGAAGCTGGGGTTGCCCAGTGCGTGTTGGGGGTTTGCGATATTGGCATGGTCTGCAAGTTGGGTTTAGCTTTCCGTGGAAGGTTTTTTATGCATTCGTTGTTGCACATTTATTTCAGCCGATTGTTTTGTTGTTCAGCTTCTCAAATTTCAAAAGTTGCTTGACAAAATTGGAGCGACAAGTTCGGCTGTGCAAATGTCGTTGACCGCTTAGTAGTTCCGGATTGTTGGATGGCCGCGTGAGCCGCAAACTCCAAACTTTGCCCTGCAGCGGAACAAGTTTTGCGACCATCCGGGGCCACACTGCATTATATCTTGAGTTTCTGTCCGGCCATTCATCATGAAAGCCGCAAGGCGGGTGGGAAATGTCACGTCCGCCTGCATGTTGCCAAGGCCTGGGTTACCCCAGTTCGGAACTCACTTGTCAGTCCGCGGTTGTTGCTTCCCACTGGCCCAATTCTTTCCAGCGCACAAAGTTTTCACGAGAGATTCTCTGCAAAGTGCTCAGAATGCCCGAAATAAGTGGCCCAATGGCTGCCATGCCAGAGCTTGTCTAAATCACTTCGCTGGCGACAGATTTGCAATGCGCGGTGCAGACAAGATTGCCCCCCCAATTCGGCATCACAAGGAGTCCCAAACTAGCACCATTTCGTACACGTTCAGGTGCCATGTCGCGCTCCAGTAAATATCGGATTGGAACCGCGATTCGTCGCGTCGGTCCCAAGAATTCGACATCATGCCAGCGAGTGTTTGTTTCATGAATTGCATCACGAACGATAGGCAACGTATCCTTAGAAGATTGATCCAACAAGGACTGCATCAACAAAAATTGCAAAAGTATATAAAAATCATCCTTTTTCGGCACAACGCAGCATTTGCAGGCCTGGACGCTTCATGGAATTCGCAGCTCTCGCAGCTACCACATGCTAGAAACTCGGCACGCATCCGTTAGGCCTAGGACTTGAAAATCCTTCACATGCTGCAACGTGTGCAATTGCTCGCCTGAACGAAACACCTCAAAGAGAGACAGGTCGGTGAACGCCTCTGGGACAAGAAAAACTAAAGCATGAATTAAGAACGAACTGAACAGAAGAGAGCTAGTATAAAAGAAGAGAAAAAAGAAAAGAGGGGAAGTGACAAAGAAAACCCACACAAAACTAAAACGAAAAAATGTACATACACACACGAACAAGGCCGTTGGTTGGAACGAAACCAGCAAAAAACGACAGGAATCCTGAAGGAAGAGCAAAAAACAGCCTTCGTTCGGCCCAAACGTCCAAATGGCTAAACGCCTAAATCTCTACGCCCCTAAACCTGCAAACCCTGAACTCCAGACTCACACATCTAAACCTTGAGCCCAACCCCCCCATATGTTCCATCCACAACACGGTTGCCCAGGATCGACTATATGCCCGTCCCTTCCTTCTTCACAAAGAAGCTAGGACAGGGAAATGATATAAAATCATTGCACGCCACGCACCCCCCACCCTCACAATGACTTCCAAGCCCTCCTTCTGCAAAAAGGGAGGTGGAGACTAAACCGTGCATTTCCTAGAGAGCTGGACGAGATAGGCGAATGATGGCAGCCTTCCCCCCAACCCCCCAACCCCACTGCACAATCATTTCCCAACCTCTCGATACCCTTCGGCAATTCCAAGCATCCCTGCCTACTTGTGTGAGGACGATTCCGTGCGTGTTGCGTTGTTGTTCGTGAGGCATGTCCCCTTGCAGGCAGATAATTAGGATGTGCGCGAGCTGCTGCTCCAAGAATGCATGAATGTCGTAACACACCACTGGCCGACTCAGGACGGAGTGCAAGGAGTGATTCAGGCTCTTCGTCAACTTGCAGAAGAAATACGAGCATGTCCTTGGAGCAGGCATGGCTGAAAACAAGAGGGCATGTCCACCAAAACACACATACACATCATTCCATGTTGCCTGCATGGTCCTGTGTGCGAGCTCCGAAGCCCCTGTTGCAACCATGTATTGGGGGTGTAAACAATAAAAGGCATCAACTAATTACATGATCGCCGAATATGCAACGGCCGCCAAGTGCTCGGGGTATGTCTCTGGCCATCTCAGCCATCCACCGGACGCATGCGGGTGACGACGGTCCCGCGCGTCTCCGGGCCAGAAAGCTCTTTGCCCTGCTGCCACGGCTTCTCCTCACCCGCAGCCGAAACAATGGTGCTCAGGGCCATGCGCATCCGTGCGCAACTGCTGGGCCGATGAGAATTGTGCCGGCGCGAAGCGTGGCCCAAGCTTCACAGGCAAACCCATCAAGCCGCTGGCCAGTGCGGCTGTGCACGTGTCGACACGTGGGCAGCCCGATCACGAGCTCTTGTACAGCGCGGTGGGCTAACACGAGCGCGCCAGGCTGTGATTGCAGCAGCCTTGGCGCTGGGCAACGAATCCACGTCGCACGCGGCGACCGCCCCTTGCGAGAGATATTTACCACCAGAGGTAGTGGCGCATAGCCAGGACGAGGCGATTAGTTTGACAGTCCGCCAAGTCGCAGACGCTCTGCGCGGCTCCAAGCGAGGAAGCGCTGCGGGTTTGTTTCGGGCAACGGCTGAGCTTTACAAATTGTTGCTGGGCGACATTGCGGCGCTAGAGTTGTAGACGGGTGCCGTCCCAAGCTACTCCATTTCCAGGATTACCGCCTGGCGCAGACCACAAGGTGGTGTGCAGGGCATGGCCACTGGCGACATGTTCAGACGCCTCGTTTCGTGAGCTTGCACGGGCATACGCGGATGTTTTTGATGAGGCCGCACATCCCTATATAGTTCGCACTGCCAACCCGCGCTTGTACCGACTGCCTGGCCGGAATGCAGCGGGCAGCTGGCGAGCTCGACCGCACTGCCATGGTGGTTGCGTTGGATGGTCGCAGTGCGTACGACTGCATCTGCCTCGCTGCTGTGCTAAGCATTACAACAATCATGGGATGATAAGCTGAGTGCGTACTGTCGCTGGCGAGGGCTTGGGAACTTGGAAAGACACTGCTAGAAATTCTTTGGCTTGGATGCAACGCATGG
>CAJNIZ010040469.1:0-12112 GCA_905231905.1 Symbiodinium pilosum
AAACCGTCTACCCTCAACCCTAAGCCTTGAAGGCATGTACAGCTTCAGATTACTTGGAGGGTCAGGGAGACTTAATAAGTAGGTTAATAACCCCTATAACCTATATAGTAACCCCATTTATCCCCATTATTAACCTACTTACTGACTCCCCCTGACCCCCCAAGCAGGCTGGGGATCCAATATACGGAGGACTTGGAGATGCCAAAAGAGCGAAAGCGGCTGCACAAGGCTTTGAAACCAGGGCGGCCCAAAGGGAACTGCATGGGGTTTAGGGTTTAGGGTGGGGTTCAGGGTTGAGGGTTCAGGAGTTCAGGGCTGAGCCCGCGAATTGCCTGCCATCTGAAGTTTGCAGAGGTTCCACTACGTAAGGCCTCGAATACTTGGGCACTTGAAGCGGGACCCTAATGGTTAATCGCTCGCAGGCATGAGAAGATGGTAGTTCCCCTAAATCGGCGGACGCAACATGTACTCCAACATACGATAACCTTATTGTTGAAACCCCAGCAAGGCACTCCTAAACCTGGGAAGCCAACGAATCTCCACATATCACCATTTCTAGCCCTAAATATCCCCTATAACCCCTTGAAGGCACACCCAATTGTGGTAAACCTCACCTGAATGATCGTGTTCTGCGTTTTACCCTAAACCTACACACTTTAACCGCAAGCCTTAAACCCCAACCCCTAATTATCTTGTTCTGCGTTTTATGCGTTATCTGCGAGGTACCGGCCTCGTTGGCCCACTGCACGGCCGTGCGCGTCTGCAACGCCTGGCATCAGGCGTTCAGGGGTTTAGGGGTAGGGTTAAGGAGTTAGGGGTTTCGGGGTTTAGGGGTGCAGAAGTGTAGGATGTAGTAGTTTAGGGTTCAGGGTCTAACCTACCCCGCAAAGCGCGGTATCAGCACGTTACCACCTTTCAACGACCCTTGTCTAAAAGTCTGGTACGGTGTCCCAGAAATCCTCAACTGAATTCCCATGCCATCCAGTCCCCGATATAACCCGCTATATAACCCACTTTAAGGAGTTTAGACTATGCCTAGTGCTCGTTTGCTATGCCCTTGCCTCTCCCCAAGTGAAGACCACTTTGAGTGATGGGAGGCTCCTCCACAGGCAAAGGTTCGGGATTTTAGGTGCTTGAGGGTTTAGGGTTTAGGGTTCAGGATTTTAGATGCTTGAGTTCAGCCCTAAATGAACTTTAATCCGCTGAGTTAACTGCAGGTTGGGAGTTTGGAGTTCTGGGGACTAGGTGTTGACTACTGAACAAAGAAGAACCCCAAGTAGAAACTAAGACCAAGGAAACCGCATGATTTGTGAAACACTGTGACCAATCCCTAACATTTTTCTAAATCCTAAGCCGTTGTCAGCCTTCAAATGTTGCTACGACTGCCCACAAAGCGACAAACCCAACATCTTAACCTGGGCACTAACGCCACAAACCCCTAGACCTTGAACCTCCGACCCCTAAACCCTAAATTTCGAAACCCTAAACCCTAATTCCTGAAACCTAAACCCTAGACCCTAAACCCTAAACCCTACACCCTCATCCCTTTTCATCGCGTCCAAGGAACTTGGGGTCCAACTCCGCTAAGATGCTGGGGACCAGCCCGGCGCAGGTAATCTTCAGGTTTTTTGGTGGGTTTTAAGCGGCCAGGGTTATGGGTGGTTACGGTTTAGGGTTTAGGGTGGCTATAGATGGGTTTCTAAGGGTAATGAAGGGTGGGGGGGGGCGGGGGCGTAGCAATTTGAGGCTTTTGCGGTTTTCGTGGCGAAGGCTATGGATGCTTATTCGGGTTTCTAAGGCTTATAAGAGGGTTTCTAAGGGTTCTGACTCGGTTTCAGGTTAAAAAGGGAATCTGGTGATTTTGAAGTTTAGGGCTCAGTTAATCGGTCTTCTAGGGGCTATACAAGGGGTATAATGATCTTGAGCTTTAGGGTTTAATTGGCCGGGGCTAAGGGTGGTGAAAAAAGGGCTTTAGGGGCTGTATAGGGAGATAGTATCGGAAACCATTTTGAGTCAGGGTTTGGGGTTCAGGGTTTAGGGTTTAGGTGTGGTGTTTAGAGTTTGAGTTTGGCGTTGAGGGCTTATGGTTCTGGGCTTGGGGTTCAGGGAGGGGTCTTGGGTTTATGCTTGGGGCTTGGTCATTGGAGTTAAGGAAGTTCTCTCTGGAGGTGCATGTGGCGACAGAAAAACGAAGAAAGACAGAGACAGAGACAGGCAGAGAGAGAGAGACAGCGAGACAGCGAGATAGACAGAGAGACAGAGAGATTGACAGATGCATAAAATGAAAAAGATGAGTGAGAGAGAGAGAGAGAGGGAGAGTGAGTGAGTGAGAGCGTGAAAAACAAAACAGACCTTCAAACAAAAACACAGACAATAGAGGACATTACGATTTTCTATACCTAAATCCTTGGAATCCAAATCCTCAATCCCCGAAGCCCCAACACCGGAACCCCAAAATCCTAGACTTCCAGGCGCCCAATATTGAAGCCTAAACCTTCCAGACCAAAAAACTTCCAATGACTTAGGGAGCCTATTTCCTTGAAGTCTAAACTTTCGACTTCAAATTCTAAACGACACCCCCCAAACCCTAACAAATCTTAATAAAGCTTTTAAGCCCCAAGCTTTTAAACCCCAAACAATAAACCCTAAACAGTCGTGAAGGTTCATGGGACTTAGTAACTACTTATAACTGGGCTTCTAACCCTACTTATAACCCCCTAAATGGCCTTGAAGGGGTTACCCCAATTCTAAGTAGGGAAATATTTACTAAGTCCCATGAACCTCCAAGTAATCCTCAACCCGAGGCTGGCTGAGTTATCATTTTCGCGAGTAGGAGCTGAGGCCGGCAGAGGTTCTGTGCATGAGTTTCTAGGTTCCCCAGTAACCCATTCATAATAAGGGTACCCTTTTTCCTCGTGTTCAGCTTTAATAAGGAGATCCCAGAATGAAAAGGGCAAAAGGGTACTATTGGGGTGTTTAGGTTTATATCGAGTTTAGGATTTAGGGTTCAGGGTTTCGGATTTAGGGTTCAGGGTTTAGAATTAGGGTTTAGGGTTTAGGATTCGGGATTTTAAGGTTTTTGGGTTTAGGGTCTAGGGTTTCGGGTCTCGTGTTGAGGGGCAAACCTGAATCCTAAGCTAAAAAATCTAAACTGGGAAGGGGATTGCAGTTACCCGAACCCCTAAAATTAGGACCCTTCTACAGTCATATGCGGATGATAGGGTCATCGTTAGACCGAAATCCGTTTGAAACCAACTCTGAGTTCTAAACCCCAAAACACTAAATACGGAATTCCATACTCCTCAAGCCTAAACCCTGAACCCTTACACCCTAAACCCCACCCTGATCGACACCTTGCCTCGTTTTCCTTTATCGCCCTTGCCACCTCCTCGGACGTTCGTGCCTGGTGAAGCACAATTTAAAGTGTTTTTTGTTTAGGGATTGGGGTTTAGGGTAGCCCTAAACCTGAAGAACTGAACCGTAAACCGTGTTCAGGTTTTCGAGTCCAGGATTTTGGGTTAAGTCTTGGTTTTGGGTTAACTTAAGGTTTACGGTTATGGGTTTCGGGATTAGTGATACGGGTTGAGGGTTTTAGGGTTTAGGATTCAGGGTCTAGAAGCGTGATTGGCTTGGTGTTCTTCAACGCATCCCGCAGTGCCACATAAGGTTGATGCTGCTACAACTATGGAGGCACTGTGGCGGGTTTACACTTATGGGCTTGGGATTCAGGCGCTTGTTGTTGCGTGTTGCAGGGTGTAGGCCAAAAAGAGATTGAACTGCGTGAGCCCCTGGTAGCGATGTGAAGGGCCAAACATCTTTACAGCTGCGCCCCGCAAACCTCCAAACTCCCGCTGAAAATTACAAAACACTAAGCACCCTAAACACTCAACGAAGGTTCATCCTAGACTAGGGACCATAATTCGAACAACCTAGACCCCTACATACTCCCTGTGAGATCCTGTGCCATAATCCCTAAAGCCAGACACCCTTCACACCAAAACTCCAACATACCAGACACCCTTAAGGTAGATGCCTGAGTACTAAATCCCCTGCTTGTAAGGGCCTGAAAATTAGGAGCGCTACTATCAAGGGCGCGGTGTAGGGTTCAGGTATTTAGGTTCATTAACTTCATCCTCAAAACATGACCTGCACAACACCAAAGACTGGACCGCCCTGCCTTAATCTTGACCTCAACCCTAACACCCCAAAAAATACATCCTACTAAATCCTTCCACAAATTCCTGTGTATATATATATATACAGAGGATTTCAAATATTTTGGAGGTCTACATTAGGGTCCCCGTTCATGGAAACCCTAGACCCCACAACCGGAACCTCAAACCTCCAGACCCCCTAAACAAACCCTATACCACCCACCCTTAATCCTATGCCCCAAACCCCAAACTCTTAACCCCAAATTCTCAACCCTCAAGCCCAGGTAAATACATATTGTAGAGGGCAAAAGTTCCAACGGAAGCCCGCCCACAGAATAATCAGTCAAAACCCGGCTAAACCCCGCCCAGAACTCCGGACCTCAACCCTATACAATTTGTGTCAACCCCAAACCCCCCGAAACCTTAAACACTAAGTACTAAACCCCAAAGCCCAAACCCTAAACTCTGAACCCTAAAACCTGAAACCGTGAAAACCATAAACCCCAAACCACGGTTGTTTCTTCTTCTTCGTAACCCCAATATATACCCTATAATCCCTATATAACCCATTATAGTAGTTTCCATTTTCTTTTCCATTATCCCCAAATCCTCTACTAACCCTAAGTCTAAGATCAAGACCATGGGCCCCTATTATGGGCCCTTAGGCCTTTTTAGGGACCCTTAAGGGTACATATAGGGTATATAGTAAGTATGTAAGGATCCCAGGGCTAAGGGCCCATACTAAGGGCCCATGGTTTCAACCTGCGACTAAGAGTGGCTTCACAGCCGCCTCGCAGAAGACCAAGGCGGCCCCGAAGCTTAGGGCGATGTCCTAAGCTTTAGGCTGTAGGGTTTTGGGGTTTCAAGGCTTTACAGTTGAAGGTTTAGGGGTTTAAGGCTGTATTTTGGGGTTCCAAGGCTTTACAGTTGAAAGTTTGGGGGTTTAATAAGGGTTTGAGGCTTTAGGGTTTTAGAGTTCAAGGATTCAGGGATTTAGGGTTTCAGAGTTTAAGGTTTTAGGGGTTTAAGGGTCTTAGGGCTTAGGGTTTGAGAGTTTAAGGGTTCAGGAGTATTAGGGTTTTAGGCTTTAGTTCGGGTTCAGGGTTCAAGGGCGCAGGTTTGGGTTTAGGAAGTGAAGAGAAACTGGGCAGGACTGTAGTATTGGGGGCTATAAACGGACGACTATAACACCCTAAACCCTTAGCCCCCCAAAACCCTAAACCCTAAACCCATATAAAACCCTAAAACTTAAGCCCCCCTAACCCTAAACCCTAAACCAGTCCTTCATTCCGTCCAAGCCAGCGGCAAGTTTCGGGCTTCAGGCTTTCAAGGGTTTTTGAGTGGTTTAGGGTCCATTGGGGTAATGTTAGGGTTATATTGGAGTTATGTCGGGATGATGGAAGATAAGATGGAAACTACATGAAACTACTATTTAGGGTTTGAAGGTTTAAGGGCTCTAGAGTTTTGGGTTGAGACTTGTACTAAATGTAGAGTTGAGGGTGCTGGGCGTGGGCAGTAGGTAGACCTGGACTCGCCTTCACACCCTGAACATCCCGTAGGTGGAGACAACGGCCAAAAAGCAACACAAGCCCTAAACCCTAAACCCCAAGCAACCCCAAACCCTAAACCCTGAACCCAAAACCCTAAAACCCTCAACCCTAAACCCGGAACCCTAAACGGAGTTGCGGCAATTTGGGCCATTTACCATCGGGATTGGGGGATTGAGCTCTGGGGATACTGCAGAGGCCCACGCAATTGCCAACATTGTACCTCAAATAAACCTGGGTTTAGGGTTTAGGATTTAGGCCCCTACATCACATAATGCCTATGAAGTCAGTGTAAACCCCGTCCCCTCGTGGGTAATATCATATCCCTAAACCCTAAACCCTCAACTCTAAATAACTAGATTGAGCCCCTGACCCCTCAACAACTATCTATGCCCCTACAGCTCATCCCGGCATCTACACAGGCCCTGGAAAAGCTCATTGGGAGAAAACCCCCCAAAAACACTGGCTTAGACCCTAAACCCTGAATCCCTAAACCCTAAAACCCTAAAGCACTAAACATCTGGAAACCTAAACCCTGAAACCCTGAACCCTAAAACCTAAAAGCCTACAACCCTTAACCCTGAAACCCTAAACCCTAAAGCCTTAGACTCTAAACCCTAAAAGCCTAAACCCCCCCTAGAGCCCTCTTTCCCTATGGGCACTACAGTCGACTGCGGCTCTCGGCTTCGAGATCCCACTCAAGTCCCGCGGACGTGAGTGGGAACTCCACTGCGCAATCCTCCCCAAACTTCTTGTAATAAACCCAAGTTTCGGGGTTCAGGGTTTGAACCCTAAACCCTACGCCCTAAACCCCATACCCTCAACCCTAAACTCCAACCTGCCCCTAAGTCCTATCTGCCAAGACCTCTTAGCCTTGAACTTCAAATCAAACACAAAGACGCTAAAACAACGGGGACTTGCTACGAAACAGGTGCTATCTATATCTAGGTTCCCCAGTAACCCATTAATAATAAGGGGGCCCTTTTTCCTAGTGTTCAGCTTCAATAAAGAGATCCCAAAATAAAACGGCAAAAGGGCACTACTGGGGTACCTAGATACTACTTAGGGTGAAGGGTTTAAGGTTTGGTAGTTAGAGGTCATAGGATACTAGCTTTCATAGTTGTAACTTGGGTGCTCCCTACCCAGCTTGGACCTCTCAGCCTAAATCTGAAACGAGTCTCGATCTCGCCGGCCATGCTAGCCATCCAGTATACAGAGTGCTGCTGCAGCACTCCTTGACGTGGCAAAATAGGGTTCAGGCTTAGGGTGTAGGATTCAGGGTTAGGGTTTAGGGTTTGGGGGCTTAAGGGCGTCGTTGTTGTTTCTGTTTTTTGGGAGGGCGAGAGAATTAAGATTTCGGGCTTAGGGTCCAGGCTTTTGGGCTTTCAGGGTTTAGGGTTTGGGGTGTAGTGTTTTTGGAGATTCTGAAGTTTGGAATTATGGCTCCCTAGTATGGGAGCTTAACCCTGGGATCCTTATAAAGCTCTTATATACCCTATACACTTGTACTACACACCCGTTCAATCAAGACCCGTAATTAGGACCCAGGAAACAAACATCGAATATTGGTTGGGACCTTTCATGGTTGAACCAAATAAGTTGGCATTGTTCTGATACTGGTAAGACCTATAGGAGGATCTTATCTTGCTGTATCTGGGACATTATTAAGTTCTAACTTGCTTGTCCAAACTAATTGGATTCGTTGTCCTAAAACACGCAGGCAACTCGACCAGAAAAAAGGACCATCACAAGTTTTCCCATTTGGGTTCCTGCTGGCCAAACACACAAAGCAGAAATACTTGATCGCCGCGTTTAAAATATGCCGCTCTTTGTAGAATTACACAATGTCCACCCGCGGCTCACAAACCACAATCACATGAACTTCAAATTCTAAGTCATTCCCCCGTACTCCTTCCTGATACGCTTGGACAGTCATCCATCGCAGAAGGCTCTTCAAAGTATTCAGGCCCCCTAGACCCTAAACTCTAAGCCCTTAACCCTAAAAATCCACTCGTCTGACTGAGGTGCTTCCCTTTTCCAGGCGGATAACCTCCGGATACTTTTCAATCTCCTGAAGCAGGACCAGGGTTTATGGGGTTTAAGGTTAGGGTTCAATCTCTCAATCTCCTGAAGCAGGAACAGTCGGAATGCGCGGCACTGGGGCAGCTTTTGCATGTTGGAGGGCGTTGTAATAATGATAATAACAATAATACGAGTAGGAAGAATACTAACAATAATAGTATGAAGAACAAAATAAGAATAACAATAATGTAGGGCTTTGGGTTTAAGAATCGATCACAAGGTGTGAATAAACTGATCGGATTCAACCACTTGACAGGCTAACGGACTAGGTGAATACAGGATGAAAAATTGGCCCAATGGTAAGGATACCGACAATCATTTTCAGCAGCACCATGCATAATGAAATCAAGGCATCATATTGAACAACCCTAAACCCTAAACCCTTAAACCCTAACCCTAAAAACCCTAAACCTTAAACCGTGTGGGGAAGGAGTGATAGGTGACATTCAAACCCATACTCAGGACTCCGCCATTCCCACATCAGCTCCGAAACCCAAATCCTGCATCATATCGAAATCTCCATGTGCTTCTCCGTTGCCCCATTCACCACCAAGCACCCGCCAAATGGGCCTTTATTGCAACCCAAAAATGGTTCCATTCCATGTTCTATTTTCTTGTCCATTTGGTTCTCTAAGCCCAAAAACGAAACCCAAAACAGTGACAGCAAGCTTCATTTTCCAGTGCTTTATTCCTGATGAACCCTTTCATACACTCCCACCCACCCCTTTAGTAGTAAGTAAAGTCTCTTATGGCACCCCCAAAACCCCTGCAGCTTAGCCGTATGAAAGGATTTACAACCATGCTTTTGTGCAGCTGCGGCTCCCACAAGGCCATGGAATGCGTTGCGGCACAGCAACGTGAAGCGCCTGTGGTACCTCTTAAATGCAGGCACGCAAGGTTCCAAGGGCTAGGGCTTCGGAACGCAGATTTTGAGCTTAGGATTTGGGCTCATGGCGTTTGGTCTTCTCTGTAAGTTCAGGGTTGGAGCTCTCGAAGCTTGAGGCTCCGAGTGCTGGATGCTTCCTGTGGCAGGCGAAGGGTGAGAAGCAAAATTCTACAACAACCTCAAAGCGACCCAATGCCAGAACGCCTTTTTGAGCCATCCGCATGCGCCAAGCTTTAATTGAAAGCACTCCTTGAAACCTACACTTCCAACCCCAACCCCTTAACACTCTTATCCCTTAACCCCAACCCCTAACACCCTTCCTTACCCTTAACCCCAACCCCTAAACGCCCTTAACCCCTTGACCCTAAAACCTGAACTCCTGACCGTAAACCCCAACTCGGGCCTCCAGTGTACTGAAAGCACAGTGTAGCATTCGGTTCCGGCGCAATGGGCATCCAGGTGTGACACGGGAGTGTTCGCCCTGAATGCGGTTTAGTTTAGGGCTTAGGTTTCGGGATTGGGGCCTAGGTTTAGGGCTTACGGCTTAGGGGTCGGCATTTATGTAGAGCTGAATCCTTATGCGAGATTTGTCGGGATTAGGGGTTGGGGCTTAGGGTCAAGGGCCTAAGAGTTCGTAGCTTTGGAAATTAATGTCCCGCGACGCCAAATCGAATCTATGGTCGTCGGGTGGATTGTTCTGCTTGCCGGATCCGCTGGCAGCAAACCAGTGCAAGCCGAAAAGTCCGAAGCCCCCTGTTGCAGGAGTCTCGTCACGGTTAGAAAGAAATGAGATGGTCCGGTCACGAAGCAAACGAGGGCGAAGGGGTAGAAGGTGGCAGTGAAAAGTGTATTCCCTAAACCCTAAACCCCAACCCCCTAAACCCTAAACCCCTAAACCCTAAACCCTAAACCTTTCTGTGAGATTTCAACGGGGTGGCCATCCCTCCAAGTGAAGCTCTAGTCCGTGGTACTTAGAAGGGAATTGCGAAGACTTATATGAGCTATAGTCTAAACTCCTAGAATCCCCCTCATTAGCCCCTATAATACCCCCCCTATATAATCCCCTACATAACCCCCCTTTAAGGAGTTTAGACTATAGCTCATGGGGATTAGGGGGTATATATATGGAGCTATATAGGGATAATGGAGAAGAGAATGGAAACTACTATAGTATCATAGGGTTTGGGGTTCTCAAAGGATGCCATTCCATCACTTCCTACTTAGCTCAAGGTAGCCTACCAAAACCCTGGAGACCTTGCAGTAAGGTTCGATTCTTTGGACCCACTCAACCGGGGAGCTGCTTGGAGGGTCCAGGGGGACTCAGAAAGTACCCAATACCCTAACCCTAATTCCTAAATTAGGGGTTATATAGATGTACTTACTAAGCCCCCCCCCTTACAGTAGATGCTACTGACAGATGGGAAGTTGCCCTGCGGCTCCCATGGCATCTTGCTGTGAATATAAGCGGGTGGCTCTGTCAAAAAAAACCTTCCGGACGCAGAACCTGACCCCTATGCCCTAAACCCTAAATCCTAAACCCTAAGCCCTAAGCCCTAAACCATAAGCCCTGAACCCTAAACCCTAAACCCTAAACAGCACCCCTATGCTAGCAACACCCCGGAACATCGAGTGCTGGCCGCTGAGCTCTCCGCGCCCAACTGAGGCTAAGAGGTTTAGGGCTTAGGGTTTAGGACTTAGGGTTTAGGATTCAGGGCTTAGGGTTTAGGGTTCAGGGTTTAAGGTGTAGGGCTTAGGATTTACGGGTTTTTGCAGGTCATGAAGCCGAAGCAAATGTTCGAAATACCTTCACCTAAGATCGTTTGAGTTGCTTCTACGCGCAGGTCTACACAGCAGCTAGAACATGTACCCGTGGGCCACCCCGTGCAATCCTCCAAACCCCAACCCTAAGCCTTCAACCCCGGACCCTAAAGCTTAAGTCCCAAACCCTACACCCTAAATCCTGAACCCTGATTAAACCCTAAACCCTAAAGCTGAACCCCTCAACCCTGAAACCTGAACCCTTAGTCCTACCATCAACCCCCTGTCCGCAAGAGCAGGAAAGGAAGCCTTGCGTCCAGAGGTCTGCGAAAAGGATGTGAGGTACCTGGGGTCTGGTCTCTGGGTTGGACGTATAGTCCCCCTTAAGTAGATAGAATATGGTTTTGGGAATATTTTCTGAAGATCCCCATATAACCCATATTCTATCTACTTAAGGGGGACTATAAGGTTTGGGGTTAAAGTTTAGGTTGGGATTGTTTGAGCAGTAGAGGCACCCTAAAAATCCCAGCTTCAGATTTAGGATCCTGGCTTCGGTCTGTCGGCTTGGAGCTTCGGATACGGCTGTCTGAGTGTCCACGGCGATGTACCTCGCGCAGGCGTGGGCGATCCTCGCGCGGGCGTCGGCGATCCTGGCGCATGCACGGGCGATCCTCTAGCCACTCACCGCGCCTGCATTCCTCCAGGTATTCCACGGAGGCCCCGCGCTCGGCCGGGCGTGGGCGTGACTCGAGGCGCGCTCAGCCATCACCCCGGGCACTTGCGGCATCTCGCATCTCGGGCGATATCCTCTTGGTCCTGTTGCCGCCTTTGCTCGACAATCTGCGCTGCCTCTCTGAGGTGAGCTGCCCAGCTGGCACTTCCGAGGGCCCCGTCGTTCTATTCTTGAGGCTCCAAGTCAAGGCTGTAGACTTCAGGTTTAGACTTTAGGGTTTAGACTTTAGGATTTAGGCCAGGGATATTCTGGGAGTACAAGGCGAGTATGGGGCGATTACGTTGAGAAATTAGCGCACGCATCTCACGCAAAGATTCGAGGGTCTTGCGCCACTTGAAGCGCTTAAGTTTGGGGTGGGGATTTGGAGCGCAAGGTTTAGAGTGTAGAGTTTGACCTGTGTAGGGATTCGAACTAAGGACTCTAAAAATCTTAGTCCGTAAATACGTCACATATTCGCTGTATGACCCCACTGTTTTTGATCCCACTATAACACTACATGCGTGAAAGTCGTTTCTCGGAACTATGAAATACTCTCAGACAGGTCTAGGGTTTCGGGTCTACGGATCCATTTCCGGCTACTCCCACGATATTGCCATAATCCCACATGGTAGTGTTCCAAAAGTCCTCCTGAAGGAGGGCAGCCAGGAATAGTTCCCTCAAAAGGTACCCCTGCAAAAATAAATAGCAAAGCTCCTTCATGGACATTATGGGGACAGATCTGAGCTATAGCCTAAACTCCCAAAAGAGGGTTATATAGACGATTATACAGCGGAGTATTGAGACTATAGCTCACATCTTGAAGAACTGCCAGACAAGATTCTATACCCTGAATCATCCATAAGAAATTCCAGAAACATCTAGAAGACTCAACCCCTAAGCCTGAAGACGTAAGCCCTCTACCCCAAGGCAAGAAGTCCTCAGCCCTACGTCTAAAGTCCCTAAACCCTAAACC
>CAJNIZ010040469.1:12212-32039 GCA_905231905.1 Symbiodinium pilosum
CCTAAGCAGTTTAGGGCTTAGGGTTTAGGGTTTAGGGCTTAGGGCTTAGGGTTTAGGGCTTAGGGTTTAAGAAACACATAGCCTCCATAATCCCTCTAAAAGGAACCCAAAGATCAACTCTCAACGCTGACCCGACCCTAAAAGACCCCTAAAAGGCCAAACACACCCAAAACCCTTAAAACCTAAAACGCCCCAAGACTCCAATACACCTAAAAGCCTTCAAAAAGCAAAAACCCAAAAAAGTCTAAAACCCTGAGAGCCCCTTAAAACCCTTTAAAACTAAAATGTTCCAAGAACAAAAACAAGAAGGTCGAAAACCCTGAGAGCCCCCTTAAGACCCTCAAAACGCTTTGCTGGCTGCCTGGCTCCAGGTCACCGGACCACCTTGGTCATCGCAGACGACCAGCGAAGGCTTGAGCCTCAGTTGACCACCTCCTCCTCGAGTCCCTTTAAAAGGGGTTTAGGGTTTTGGGTTTAGGGTTTGTAGGTAGGATTTAAGGTTTATAGGGTTTTATGCAAGGGAATTTTAGGGGTTCTATGGGTTTCTTTCATGGATTCAGTGGGGATTTGAGGGATATTACCCCCGTACGGGAGAATCAGATGGAGAACAAGATAATGAAGTTGAAGCCGGGTTTATATAGGGGCTTATGGTTTTTCTAAGGATTGTAGGGTGGGTAGAAGATCTGCATGTGGGTGATATAGTGGGATGTAATGAAATTTCTAAGGTTTCGTATATAAGCTGTAGAGATGACGGAGAATCAAACTGAAAACAAAATTTGCATGAAATGGAAACTACGAGGGCTACAGATAGCTGATAATCACCTAGTAGGTTACTAACCCCTATAATCCATATGATAGTCCTACTTATCCCCATGAAAAATCCTAAACCCTAAGCCCTAAACCCTACATCCCTAAGCCCTAAACCCTCAACCCTTAAGCCATTGATATAAAAGCCCCAGGACCCTATACCTTCAACCCTAACACCCACTTATTAAGTACCTTCAACCCTAAAACCCTGGAGGCCAAAGTGCAGGCTTGAAGCTCGTTTAGTATCTGGTTGTTGCGCTGATCCTGCGCAACCTTGATGTGCTTAGGGTTTAGGGATTTGGGGTCTAGGGTTTAGGGTTCAGGGTTTAGTGTTTAGGGATTTGGGGTTATAGGGTTTAGGATGTAGAGTTTAGGGCTTCTTGTTAAAAATTTGGGCTTTAGGGTGTAGTCTGTAGGGCTTTCAAAAAATCGGGGGCACCAATATAGATCCCAATCAAATATGATCCTCAGATGTGCGCATGATAGGCCTCAGGGGGAAGCTGGTATAGGGCTGTGAGTTTTGGGTTCGGCCTTTTAGAGCTTTAAGGCTTGTGGGATTGTGGTTTTGGGGCTTAGGGGTTGGGGTTCAGGGTATAGAGTGTAGTGTTCGAGGTGTACATTCAACATTCAACCACGGACCGGAACATGGACTCTCGCTACACACTGCCGCGATTCAAACACGCAAACCAGGACCCAACACAAATGATGATAAACTTGACCCTAGCATGTAGCAGTACTATAGTAGCACTCCTATTGACCCAGCACAAAGAATGATGAACTTGCCCCTAATAAATGATGATCCTCTTGTAGGGGTCTTACTATCATTTATTGGCGAGCTTTCACTAGTCGTGGGTCTAATCGAATCAGACTGCAAGCCAATAAGTAAGCAGTATGTGTTAGTAGCTTTCAGGTGGGGGTTTAGGTCTAGGGTCCCTAGCAGTCTCAGCAACAGAGGAGCTACAGGCAATATTTCCTAAATAGGTAATGAACCTGGGTTGCTCATTAGGGAATAGCTGAGGGACTATACTAAACTACAAGAGTGAGCCCTATGTCCACCCGTACTGGTCCCGTGCTAACCCTGACATTGACACTATAAGAGGTACCCCTGTATCGGCAGTACCAAATCTTCATTACAAACATGCGGATCCTTTTGCGCAAGATAACTTGCACCCCCGAATGGAGCCGCATCTAGCTACTAAGCCTGCAGGGCACTCAGCATTGCTGCTACCAAGAGGACACGGCCTCGACTTTTCGGTGCAACAGACAATGCCCCACGGGTTTAACGGACAAGACGCAGCGACAACTGTATCTAACCCCCCCCTCGCACCGCCGGAATGTCAATTTCTTCCTGAAAATGATCCGAATACATTGGAAAACCTGTCAAGATATTGGAGGATATGCGGGTTGTTGATAATCAGGAGGGGAGATGACATGTTAGAAGTCAAATACCCCATGCAAGCTCACAAAACCAAACCCCTAAAACCCATGTCCCTAACTCTAATTAAAACCCTCGAACCTAAATCTTAAACCCTAAAACCTAAATCCCAAATTCCACGCCCTAAAACCTCAACCTTGAAACACAAACATCATCTGGCAAGGTTTCAGAGAGCCTGGTCTGGGTGATCAGTGCTCATGGCCGCGATCGGGAAGTGGCAGTAGCTTGCGCCCAGGAATGTCACGTAGAAATCCTCGCTGTCTTCTAAGGTTGCAAGTATGGGTCCTTAATATGGGCCCTAAGGCCTTTTAGGAAGCTTCTAGGGACCCTTGAGGGCTCATGTAGGGTATATAGTAGGTATATAAGGATCCCAGCCTTAAGGGACCATACTAGGGGACCATGATTTCAACCTTAGATGTCTACTTGGAGCAAGGGGCATAAGAAAAGTACCTGAAACTGAAACCTCCAGGAGGTGATTTATGAGCCTACTGAGCTCGGCCCCTGAAACAAACGATGAAGCGGCTTTATACATGAAAAGGAGGAGATGACACCATACCCGTCATGCAAATGAAAGTAGAAGCCGCGCAATATCCTGCTCATGCTCAGTATAAGAGCTGTGACAAAAAAAAACTAACGTCAGCAGCGAGAAGAAGACAATGTGTGGCCGAATATGCTGAAGGGGCTTCTGCCCCAGCCCACAGAAAAAAACCTACAAGGGCTTACAAAGTGTTGACACTCTATTTGCATACCATGTACTAAAACTAATTCCAATATTCTCCTGCGCATAGGGAATTTTGAAAGTCCTTTGTCAGGTGGACCCCCCACCCAGTAATAGTGACTATAAGGGATAATAGGGATTATATTAGGGTCCTCTTATAATTAGTCTTATTACACCACTATTACAGGGTGGGGGGTCCTCCTAAGTCCTTTGCATAAATCTGTGCAGGACATATTCAACCCGAGCCTCTGACCCATGAATTTCGACTTGTAAAGTTTCGACCGACTACAGAACTCTCTTCCGTCCTGAAGAATTGCCACAGCTGAGTGAGAACTTCTGAAAAGGGGGCCCGCGTGCTAGCCCGAAATGGTACATGCTTCAGTATCTTCATTACACATACTCCCAAAACCAGGCCCATACTTTTGAGAAAATATTGTACTGTATGTCAAAAACCAGGTCACAAGAAACTAGTTCCAGGCAGGGTAATCTTTTTAGAAGCTATTTGCACAATCCACCATCAAACTAGAATAACTATAACGGACGAGACAGTGACTGTTCTGGCTATACGTCAGAGCACCAAAAAGCCGTACCAAAACTAGCTCAGGCCGCCCTAAACCTCAAACCCAGACTCTAAACACTGACCACTAAATCATAATGTAGACCCATGATCAATGAACCCCCTCCTTTTATTTAAGGGCCTTAACATTAGGATCCCTATTTTAAACCCTATTAAGGGGAAGGGGTTTATTAAATCATTGGTCTACATTAAATCATACATTCAAAAAATGGATAAAACACATTCAGCCCCGGCACATTCCCGCGCCGCATGCGAGTGCCAATTGTGGGAAGCCCTCCAAACGATGAGGCCTGAGACAGAAGTCTCCTAGGAGCGGTGCCCTGAATTTTAGGTTTCAGGTTTGGTTTCTGTGTGGATAAGCAGGCGTTTGGTATTAGGGATCCGAATGGTTTCTTGAACGGGCTTCCCCTAGACTGCCAATCACTATCCCACTCCCTGCCCGTTTACGCACGCTCCGCGCTTGCGAAAGAGCCGCATTAGGGGGAATGCGAATTTAATGCAGCGGCGGAAACGGACTACTGGGGCTTTCGGAGCTTAGGGATGTTTAGGGCGTAGGGGTTCGAGTGTATAGACCCCTGCAAACATCAAGACCAGTTCTTTACAGTCCCGATGTAAGTACGTCGTAGAACATCTTCGATACACCCTGAACCGCTTTTTCTGACCATTTAGGCGTTTATGCAGTGTTGATGGCGGAAATACTTCACCACCCCAAATCCTACGATTTGGAATGTGCAGCATGTCCACCATCAACCATTTTCTTTGCAGCTGTCTAGGAAAATCAGCCTATAGTCCCCCTTAAGTAGATAGAATATGGCTTTGGGTAGATTATAATAAGATCCCCATATACCCCATATTCTATCTACTTCAGGGGGACTATAAACCCTAATCTGTCCAAACTTAACCCTACAAGGCCTTCAGAGCTTTCGCCACCAGAAGGGCAGAATGATGAAGGTCTTCGTAAGTCAGGACCGCCTGGCTTCAAGACAGCTTGGTTTAGGGTTTAGGGTTTAGGGTTTAGCTTCAAATTTTGCCGCTTAAGGTATAGCCTACTTGATCTCACAAGCATGTGCTCTCTGGGCAAGGATCCCACGTCGTTCCAGTTTCACAGTATTAGCCATAGTCTAAACTCCTAGCATCCCTCTTGATGAGGCCTATAGTACCCTGTATAACTCCCTTAAGGAGTTAAAGATTATTTTGTTCCAGTCCAAGGCACTGGCAGATGCCCAAGCCCAGGGTCCACAGCCGCAGCTTCCCGCGGGTACTGCTTGGACAACCTAGACAGGATTGCAAGTCGAGGTTTAGGGTTTAGGGTGTGTATAAGCAGGTGTTATGCCATAATGTCTTCAAATTCTTCCAGGTATGGATACCACCAATGTTTCGTAATAATTGTACCCCTCCCCCCCTACTTGTCAACTCTTTGCTCTGAGTCCAGGGGACTTTTCGGTGCATGTGGATTGTAAACCTGGTTGCTAATTCGGGGTCATGACCGGTTTAGGGTTTGTGGATTTGGAGGATTAAGCTTGAGAAGTTGAATGAATGAATGAATGAATGAATGAATGAATGAATGGACGAGTGAATCAGCGTTCCTCAGGCAAGTCGTATTGTTGCGTACCATCTAGTAGATCTGAATAGGGCAAAGCATACCACGAGACTAGTCACACTTCTGGAGAACTGCTGTTGATGGAGGACGTCTTGCCCCATTCAGAACCCCACGCCTACCTTACGTTGAGATGTTTAGAAGGTGAAAGTCGCGCAGCATTTTCTTTGTGAAGAAGATGAGGTTAGGTTTGGAAGCTTTTTTCAGGATGGCCACGAAAACTATCCTCGCGATCCCAGGAAGCCATGTACGCTCCTTTTCTTTCGTGCAGCTGCACAGGGGGTCGACGCCTAAAAGAGCTACTGGCGCTCAAGCTGGGGCGAAACAGTGCATCAGCGGAACAAACCCCAACCCTAAACCCTAAGCCCTATGCTATAAAATCCTATGCATATTTTAGAGCGATCAATAGAATGTAGGCTAAACCCTAGACTCTATGTCATAAAATCCTTTGCATGTTTCCACTCCTCCTTGAGCACCAGTAAGTAAAGTCATGTCCGCAGCTAAAGGTCGAAGCGGTTCGTTGGGGGGTTTGCGTTTACGGTGAGGAGCTTGGGGAGTTGGGTTTTGGGATTTATAGTAAGGGGATTTTGGTAACCCCAACCCCCAAAATAAGGACCCTATAACCATCATATGATAGTCATAGGGTCCTAATTTTGGGGGTTGGGGTTACCAAAATCCTTCCATTAATTTAGGGTTGCGGGGTTAGGCCTGCCTTAGGTTTTGCTTTGGGGCATAGGTCCTTGCACTCGTCAATGATTGTCGTGACTTTCCGGCAAAACCGTGACTTGCCACTAAAGCTTCTGGAGTTGGGGCGCAGGCTATTGTGAACGCGAACAAGGCCCGTGACAGGATGTCCTTAACATGCCATGTACGTGCTGTGCATCTGCTTAGGGTTTAGGGTTAAGGGTTCAGGGTTCAGGGTTTAGGGTTTAGGGTTTGGGGTTTAGGGCCATGCCCAAAAACCTTCTTACTACCAGCAGCCCCGCGACAAGTCAGGTGAATCATTCTTTGCAACGACTATGGTGGATGGAGGAAATCCTGCACCACCTAACAGCCCCGTAACGACACCTTTAAGACTGTAATTCCTAGCATATACACGCGGTACATATTAAAAAGGAGGTAGTAAACATGAATGTTGGCATGGTCCGGTAGTTTTCACGAACAGGAGGAATCCCAGTAGACCCCAAAATACTATACTTATTCATTATGGGGACCCTCAAACAGGTGCGACTTTGATTTTTGGACACCCCCATATTGTTACCGTACCGTAAACCCTAAGCCTTAAACCGTGCATTGTACCGCTCGCATGCGCCTTAGCGCGGACAGCGGATGATGTATCACAGGCTGAGTACTGTAAGCTTTGGGGTTTAGGGTTAGGGATTAGGGTTGGGGTTTAGGGTTTGGGGTTTAGGGTTTGGGGTTTAAGGTTTCGGCTTAGGAGAATTGGTTGGGACCTAATTATATGGGTCTGTTTTTCTAAAACTAGGCGCGCCCGTTTGGGGGTCCCCATTTTGAGGGTTGTAGTACTTTGGGGTATATATTAGGGCCCCCTTCATTGTGGCAACGACCATATCTGGGCTATGAGTTATAGGGGAATACTATCGGCAGTTCTTCAGACTTTTACAGAACCGCTTCCTGTTGTACAGACCCCTCGATGGGGCTTCCCTGGACGCAGGACAGCCCACGTAGACGTGAGTGGAGGCGCGGACGTGAGTGGAGGCGCGGGGCAAATCTAGCAGGATAACCAAACCCTAGACCCTAAACCCTAAACCGCGGAAATCTTGTAAAACCAAGGTGTGGCAAAAGGGGATGCCTTGGCTTCTGCTGAAACCATGCATGAACTAAATTTGCCACACAAGTATAAACTCGTAGGTGAGTTTTCATTTATCACCTATTTGAACATTGTCACTGACCCAGCTGTCAGTCAGGTAACTTAAGTGGGGGGATCTAGGTGTCCAGTGTCAGGTTTAAACCCCCCTCCCTTTCAGGGCCTTAACATTGGATCCCTATTATGCTCCCTATTGAGGGCAGGGGGTTTATCAATCAGGGGCCTGGGTTACCACCAAAAAAATCAGGTTCTACGGACTTTCCCACCAAAAGAATCTTCTGTCTGTTTCAGCTGGCGAAACCCTAGCAGTCATCCAAAGCCTTAAGCTTCTAGCCTACACCCTGTTCCTGAATCACTATGCCCTGAAACCTATATCTGGGGTACTGCCCCCCTGTAAGAGTTGGATAACAAGTACATTTCGTTGTATGTATGTATATATATATAGCCCTAAATGTTACGCGCATTATAAACTGTTTGTGGGTGGGAGCAGTACCCAACCTAAACTCTAAATCCTCAACCCTCAACCCTTGAAAAAAACAACCCAAAACCCTAAACCCTAAACCCCAGACCCTCAACCCCAAACCTTATGAACCCTAAACCCCAAACCTTATAAACCCTAAACCCTAAACCCTAAACCTTATAAACCCTAAACCCTAAACCCGAATTTCCCCCGCCCTTCCAAGCAGGATCGGACCCCAAGAGCTTGTGCCTTCCACCGAAACCTGTCTTTTGCGTAAGGGTGGGAGGGTATAGGGTATAGGCATATGGAATGGCGTTTTAGGGTTCGGGGTTTAGGGTTTGGGGTTTGGGGGTCTGGGTTTAGGGTTCGGGGTTTAGGGTTTGGGGATCAGGGCTTAGGGCTCCTAAGATTTGAGGCTTACGGCTTGGAAGAAACGGGGCGCGAGGTAGTTACCTGGTTGGCCGGTTTACTCCGTCGTCGGACCGCCACACTTCTACAGGATGCCATTATGGAGGACGTATAGGGGGTATATAGGGACCAGGGGGAGGTCCATAAGGGGTATATGAGGTTCGTAACTTCCCTCCTGTAACTGCAATTGCTTCCAGATATATCATGAAAGACGCATGTTATCCATAATTGTAACTCTAGGGGGATATTTTGGTAATTGCCCTAAAAGAAAGGACCCTTTAAAGTATAATACTATAACCCTTGTTGCGATGGCTCTTAACAGAAGAGTTACCCCTAAATTTGGGAAACGCCCATTTACAGATTATGACTTATGACTTGGTCATACGTTGAGTGTTTTGCTACCCAGCGTCAGAGGTATGCCGCAGGAGGAACTCGAGCCTAAACACTAAGCCCTAAACCCTAAACTCCAAGCCCCTTAATCCTAGACCCTAAATCCGAAGCCCTCAACCTTGACACGAAGCCCTTAACCCTTAATCCTGAGCAAACCCTTGCTTAGTTGGCCTTTAGAGACCCTTGAAAAATTTTAGTATAGATGGTCCCTATAAAACCAATAAGGGAAAATATTTAAGGAACCCAGAGGCCTATCCAGCTTGATTTCAGATCTTCAATGCGGCTCGGAAGGTCCAATCTGAAATCCCGTGCGATTTGTGCACACGCGGAGGGCACATGAGTAGTGTTTTTTTGGTGGTTGAACCCAGTAAGATAATATTCCCTATATGAAATACTATACCCCAAAAAGAGGATCTAATCTTACTCTATATTGGGTACCATAGTATCCCCAAATAAAATACTACTCACATGGGCCCTGTGAGCGTCCCCTTAAAAACAAGCACTCCACGTGGGGAGGTGATTTCAACCCTAGGCTTTGGACCCAGAGCCTTACGGTGCAGGGCTTTTGGTTAGGGTTTAGGGTTTAGGGGGTTGTATCCCAACACCTGCAGCCTCCTAACAACGTGAACTTGCAGTTACTTGGTGTCCTAAGTCCCTAACTTTAAAAACCTTTAACGTTTTGTAGCTTCAGAGTCAAAATTACTCCCCCAAACCCTAAGCAATTGTCATAAACCAGCATATACCCTACACCTTGAACCGCGCTAGCTGGGTTTCAGGGCGGGGACCATCATCCGCAAGCATCTGGATGCCGACTGGGGGTTGAGAGGAAGTTTCGCAGCTCCACCGCCTCAGCGCACAGTGTAAAGGCCTAACCAATTACCCAATATTCTGGTCCCTGGAAGGAAGCTGCAGGGTATATATAAGTTATGTGCGTCAGCATTCATGGGTTCCCCCTCCATGATCTGAGCTACAATCTAATCTCCTAGCATCCCCTAAGAACACTTATACTACTCGCCTACATAATTCCCTACATGACCCCTATTAAGATGCTAGACTATAGCTCATATCGAGTATGATGGTCTAAATTAAGTTTAAATGTTCAGGAAGTTCTCTGAAGGGTTTCTAGAGGGGGGTTATATGCTTGTTAACGGTTTTATAGCACTTTATACAGGCTTATCGAGATAGAGGGTGTCTAGCGTGTTGGAAGATAGAGCTTCGTAGAAGGTTTACAGGGGGGGTTCATGGGTTGTATAAACGGCTTATAAACCGGTAGAAAGTTTAGAAGGGGCTTGTGGGGGTTTCATAGAGTTTTTTTGGGGGGGACTTATAGAAGTACCCCTCCTCTGGTTATGTGGCCCTGTAGTCTGGGTCCTGTGGTGAGGGTTTAGCGTTTGGGGTTTAGGGCTTAGGCTTTATTTACGGAAAAGTTCATGGTTCTCTGGGTTATAGCTATGGCCTCATCCCGGATGCGGACGATGAGTACCATGGGGCGGGCAGGGGGAATTTGCAGGGTGCAGGGCGCCGATAATGGAGCATCAAATGCGAGAGAAAATAGATAATGAAATGGAAGCTGGCATTGTAGGGGATTATAACCCTAAACCCTCAACCCAGTGTAGGGATAGCTACCCAGGATGATTCCAGGTCCCCGGTTTATAACTCTGAGAATGCACCTCAAACACACCTTAGGATGATACTGATACTAGTATATAATGGTTTAAGCTCTTACATTAGGCTTTGTCTTTGAGGTGTGCCCTAACCCTAAACCCTGAACCCTCAGACCCACAAGAAGACATGCATCTGTAGGCCGCTTAGACAAGGTTTATATATGAGCTACTATCTAAACTCCTAGTATCCCCTTAATAACCCTATAGTAGTCCCCTATATATCCCCCCTTTAAGGAGTTTAGACTTTAGCTCATATAGGATTCTACGCAAGCCTAAGACTGCAGGTTTTGTGGAGTCTAAGGAGGTGCTTGGGACGAAAAGATTTGACTTTGGGGCCTAAGGCGGGTACCTTTTAGGCGTAGATCTTGTGGATTTCGGGTTGATCAGGATTAGGCCTTAGGAGGTTTAATTAGGGGTTTTTGGGGCTCAGGAACTAAGGTCTAGCAACTGGGGATTTAGGATCTAGATTTAGGATCTAGGGTCCTGGACATACAGTTCCGGCGACGGCAAAAAAAGCGGGACCGACAGACGAAATGTAGCCTAACACATGAGCTATACGTAAACCCTGAATATCCCCCTTAATAACATCTAAAATACTCCCCTAAATAGTGCCCTATATAGCTTAGGAGTTTAGACTATAGCTCACATGTACAACCCTACACCATCAACCGTCAAGCCTGCCCACTGCACGCTCCTGGCTTTTGAGCAAGGCTATGGAGCTTTCAGGTCAGCGGAACCTTCAACCTCTAGGGTTTCGGGTTTAGGGTTTAACCCACCCTAAACCCTAAGTGACATGGCAGCATCTAGCTAGGCTACAGGGGGTAGGTGTTACGGTGAAAACCAGGGTTGGTTGCAGTCATGGCAGGAGCCCACGGAAATTTGAGGTCCGAAAACATCATGTACTGAAGACTGCTCTTTCAAAGGTACCTCCTTGGAGTCCCTCTAATCAGACTTGTCGTGTTTTGGGGTATGGGGGTTTCCCAGAATTGAGGGTACCTTTTTGGTGGGATCCCATAATGAGGATCATAGTATTTTGAGGTCTATATCGGGGTCCCCTTATTTTGGGAAACCACCGTATGTCTATAATTTCATGCTGGGATGGAGAATGCTTCGAATTATTCAAGCTTCCACATTACGCCTGCTTGACATTATGCAATCCCATCTGCGCTTGGGCCTCAGTCTTTAGCAAGCTAAAACAAAGGCTCGGGCTGAAGGGCGATATTCAACTCCGATCACCGAACGCCTCGTTTAATCCTAAACACTAGACCCTAAAGGTTGAACCCTAAACCCTGGACCCTAAAACCCTAAACCCTAAAACCCTAAACCCTAAAACCCTAAACCCTCCATGCTTGTGAGGTTTTTGCGCTTGCGGGGTGATCGACTTGACCTCTTAACCCCGATCCCTGAGCCCTTCCCTTCGCGTCAGATTGTAGCGGTTTAGGGTTCAGGCCCTAAGAAGCCCACAACCCGGCTTCAGAACATAAACGCTCGTCTCGAGCAGCAACTAAACCCTACGACAACCTAAATCCTAAACCCTAAACCCTAAACTCTAAACTCGACTTAAACCCTAAATCCTAAACCCTAAGCCCAAGCCAGGCTTTCAAAGGGCTCAAAACCGTGAATCCTACGCTGGGCGAATCCCGAGAGTTTGAGCTGCAGGCCATCTCCAAATGCAGTTCGTCCTCCGACGCCAGAGACATAGGATCGGGTGTAGGGTTTAGGGGTTAGGGTTTAGGGATGAGGGTTTAGGGCTTATATGTGCCCAAGTTAAAATGATCCTTAGAGCCTGAAAGAAGGCCACTTCGGTACTATTTTTTAAAATGAGTTGGTAATTTCCCAAAATAAGGGGACCCCAACATAGGCCCCAAAATGCTATAATCCTTGTTCTTGGGCCTTTCAAAAAGGTACCCCTACTTTTGGGAAACCCCCAACTATCATTTGGGGAGTAGATGAGGTCGCTAAAACTTGCCCAACAACATTCTGGGCAAGGCCGCGGTCATGTCCTCGTAAAACAAACCCTAAACCCTAAACCCTAAACCGGAGTCTGGAACAGCCATCCTCCCAGTTAGAGGCAGATTAGGGCTTAGGATTTTGGGGGGTTACTTAGAGGTCCGTTGTACTTATAACCTAATTAGTAACTGTAGTTATAACCTAATTATAAGTCCCATAACTTCAGTGACCCTAGATACAATAGGGTTATAACTACAGTTACTAAGTAGGGTTATAAGTACAACGGACCTCCAAGTAGGGGTTAGATTCCCCTAAACCCTAAACCTTGGGTCATTCCCCCTCCCAGTAACTGTCCTTAAAGGGGCCTTATTAAGGGGGTTCTTATAACTCCTATAACCCATTATGGTAACAGGTACTGTAAGGGGGAATGACTCAACCTAAACCCCCTAAACCCTAGGGGCTAGGGATCCTAGACACGATGTTAAGTGGAGGTTTGCAGCCCCACAGACGTCTGGCTTGGGGTACACAACCCCAAAGGCCTACAGCGTTTACCCCGAGCCCAGCTCCCAAGACATACACTCCCCCAAACTAACATGGAAACCCATATGACCTATAGTCTAAACTCCTAGTATCCCCCTTAATAAGCCCTATAATAGAACCTTATATAATCCCCTATATAACCCCCTTTATGGAGTTTAGACTAGAGCTCATATAGCCCCCTTTTAGAAGGACTGTAGTCTTCATTGGGCCCTTGTTGGGTTTCCATGTTAGTTTCCGGGAGTGTACTAAGCTTCAGAACCGCCTCTTCAGATAGAGCTAAACCAAAATCCCTAAACCCTAACCTGATACCTGGGACTTCGGCCTGGACACTGAGAAAACACACTAAACCCTAGACCCTAAACCCCTAAACCCTAAACCCCTAAACCCTAAACCCCTAAACCCTAAACACCCCAAGCCCCAAAAACGGCCGAGATCTTGCAGACATCAATGGCTTTTAGGAGGGACTCCCTGGGTTTACGGTTTTGGGTTTTGGGTTTTGGGTTTAGGGTTTGGAGTATTTAGGGTATTTAGGGTTTAGGGTTTGGGATATTTAGGGTATTTAGGGTTTTGGGTATTTAGGGTTTAGGGAAGGAACCTGCCTAATCCCATTACCCTACATAACCCTTTTCTCGTCCTTATATGGGTGTTTCCAAAAATTAGGGGTGCCTCTTGGGGGGTCCCTATAACAAGGACTATAGTATATTGCGGTCTATATTGGCGTACCCGAATTTGTGGAAACTACCATATCCCCCCAAAAAACAAGTGGTCCCCATATTCCCTCCCAAAACATGCTAGGGTCCCCATCAAAGGTAAACCCTAAACTCGAACCTCCTAAGGCCCCTAGAAGACAAACGGTCTCCTTCTCTGCACGCTCTGTGATGCTATCCACAGACCTCAGCTGGGGCATAAGGGATACTAGTGAGGTGGATTAGGGTTTAGGGCATATTATTAGGGGGTCGGTGTTAGTATTTTACATACTTTTAGGGTTTAGGTATGGTTTAGGGTCTAGGGGGTTAGGGTTTAGGGTCTAGACTTTAGGGTTCAGGGTTTGGGATTTAGAGTTTGGGGTTCAAGGTTCAACCGTGGTTGAAGGCCAGAAGACATCGGGAGCAGCTTGTGAATAATATCTAACTAACATCTGGGTAGTTCCCAAAATGAGGGTTCCAATTTTTGGTGGTACCCCTACATATTTGGTGCCGTGATATACGTAGTCTATACCCACGAGGGGCCCATAATTGAAGGCAACCCATATTCTAAACCCTAAACCCCATGGCGGCATGATAGGAAGACTTTTTGGCTTCACCGCATTTTTGTCTCGGCACGAAACACGTCGACCCTGAAGTCCAACATCTGTGGTATTCTCAAGAGTATGGGCCCCTTTTTGGTTATGGGTTATATTACAGCACCTAATACTGTTGATGGAGCAAAACTCGCACCACCTTAAGTCCCAAAGCCTTAGGAATTACAGTAGTTTAGGGCCCTGGGTGGTGTAAGATTTACTCGATCAACAGTATTTAGGGGTACCAAAAACGGACCCTAGTTTTGGGAATCCCAACATCTGCAACCTGGATCGGGCAGGGCTGTGATTTATTCCGCCACTTTCTCAAAACCATGCGTCCTTTTCGGGGGTTCCCTAGACCCTAAATGCTTCACCCTAAACCCTAAATCCTAAATCCTCTAAACCCTAAACCCTTAACCCTAAATCCTAAATACCCTAAACCCAAACCCCTTAACCCCAAACCCTAAGCCCTTAACCCTAAACCCTACACCGAAATAAACCTTTAACCTGAAGCCTCCCTACTCCCTAAACCCTAAACCGCTTTGGTACCCACTTGGCAACTCCAAGAGTTGATGGATATTAGTTTTTAAGGTTTCAGGATTTTAGGGTTTAGAGTTTAGGGTTTAGGGCCACAGGGCTTTTAGGGTTCGGGGTTTAGGATTTAGGGCTTTAGGGTTTAGGGCCCCATGTAGACCCCTGATGAATGAACTCCCCCTCCGTTTAAGGGCCTGAATATTAGGATCCCTATCATAATCCCTATTGAGGGGGGCGGGGGTTATTAATCAGGGGTCTGCATCACGCCCCAAAAAGTCTTCAAAAGTAGGGTGTTGGGCTTAGGGGTTCAAGCATTCAGTTTTTAAGATCAGAGACTCAAGGGACCGAAGAACTATTTAGGATGTTGGTTCTAGGTTTCAGGGTTTCTTGAAGGTTCAGGGTATGCGGGCTAGGGTTTAGGGCTTGCGGCTCAGGGTTTCGGGTTTTAGGTTTGGGGGTTTAGGGTAAGTATAATCCGGGCAAGTA
The DNA here is from genome assembly GCA_905231905.1 of Symbiodinium pilosum. Classification (NCBI taxonomy): domain Eukaryota; class Dinophyceae; order Suessiales; family Symbiodiniaceae; genus Symbiodinium; species Symbiodinium pilosum. Next base: position 26,886 of record CAJNIZ010040469.1, read on the forward strand.
TAAGCCACGTACTGTATGTCAAATTACTTCTACCCAACTTTTTTCTATCCCCCACACGCCTTGATAGGGTTTTACATAATTGGGCTATAGTCATCCTACAACTCAAGTACGCTGTATCTTTGGAATTATGGTAATGTAGCATACTAGAGTTTAGGGTTTAAAGTTTGGAGCTTAGGGCTACTAGAGTCATGCAGAAGTCTCAAGATCAACCCTATCACCTATAACTTCAGGGTCCCTCGAAGTTAGCCTTAGGATCCAGAAGTGGCCGAGTTCATACAAGGGACATGTCCCCAACGAGCACGCCTTAGATGCAGATTGTCATAGGATACTGTTCATGGAGGAAATCCTGCGCCACCTATAGCCCCTAGACTACTTTAACTCCTAGGACATTAAGGACTTAAGGTGGTGCAAGATTTCATCCATCAACAGTCTCTGCTTCAGGTGTTGGGCCTGCAGGACATCATGGTGTTGTGGTGAACCTCTTTGCGGGGGAAAAAACACATACTCCTAGTAGGCCTTCTAGTGTTTTAGTAACTCTTTTTGGGCAAAAGGTTTGAGTGGCGTAAGGGCTGTCAGGGGGACTTGGTAAGTAGGATAACATGGGGAGATAACTGGGGTTACTTTATGGCTTGTATGGGACTATAGGATTTTTCAAGTCTCCAGGACCCTCAAAGTAGTGTTCAAGGCTTAGGGTTTGGACCAAAGCCCGGAAGAACCTTAACATCAGGGACAGGGCTTAGCGTTTGGGAATAAGGTCTAAGTTAACCCATAATCATAATCTAAGTCATATTCCAATATGACACTGTACTATTTCACTCTACTTCTTTATGCTTGCTGCAATGACTTTTATCAAAATCTCATGTACCCGGCTCTTCAGGGGCTCTTAGGGGAAAGCCACTTCTGCCCCATATAACCAGGTAGTCCCCACTGAACCGCCAAAAGCTACAGGGGCTCCCATTAAGGGTCCCTCTTAACGCCCCCAGATTTGTTCGATACTAGGACCCTCAGCCAGGTCTAAAGGTCTGCTACAGAGTTGCGGTTTGGAAGCCAACTGGAGTTAAGAGGAGGAATGGGAACTGAAATGGAGACTATTTCATTTGAGATTTGATGTTTAGGGTTTAAGGTTGAGGGTTTGGGGACGTAGTAGGTAAGATAATACTGGGCGTAACTGGGATCCCCACATGGCGTACAGGGGTCATAGGCGGTATACATATGAAAATCCCTAAGACCCTTGCAGCAATCACCTCCCGGGCAATGGGCATGCGAAGCCCTAAACCCTCAACACATTGATAGGGTTTGGGGTTGAAGGTTTAAGGTTGGACTCTATATGACGGGGGGTGGGCAATATGAGGGGAGAAGGGAAAAGTTTGGCACACGCAGTCAGTGAATCTGTTGCCTAAGGCTTCACAGGTGTTTGGGGGCCTCACCCTCCTTCAAAAAAGAACATGCAACCTGAAACGTGGATCTTTGGAAGCCCTGTAGCTGTAATCCCTAAGCCCTAAACCCTAAACCCTAAACCCCAGGGTAACCGGAACCCTAAACCTAAGTTTGTTTCGGGGAAGGTAGGGCGCTGTCTCCACGTTTCAGGCCACAGGGGCTCTGCGAAGGGCAGATCCTCACATCATGTCAGGGCCTAAAAAAAGGACAGTAGGTTTAGGGGCTTAGAGTTTTGGGTTTTGGGTTTAGGGTTTAGGGGCTCAGGGTTTAGGGTTTCGGGAGTTATACTACACTACAAAGGTTTAAGAGTTAGAAGGGGATAAGATTCCTCATCATTATGGCCCCTTGCATTGCCCTGGCGCAACCCAGGGATGCCCTTGTCATCGACTTCTTCAATGATGGTTGGCCCACGTAAATCCTTGCCCCAGTAGGGAACGCCGAAACCCTAAAACCTTACACCCTCAACCCTAAACCCCGAAACCTTTAACCCTAAACCCTGAATTCATCAACCTTGGGAATTCCGGAAGTGCAGGTACAACTGCAATCGGTCCTTGCCGAATGAAGAGACTCTGACACTCTGTTTAAGGTTCAGGGTTTAGGGTAACAAGGAACCTCCTACTCAAACCCCTGAGGCCTCACCCCCCACCCGCCGCCAAAGCCCTAAACCTTAAAGATTCAAGCTCCTGAAGCCTCAATCCCCCGTAAACCCTAAACCCCTAAGATCTAAAGATTCAAGCTCCTGAAGCCTCAATCCCCAAATCCTCAACGGAAATCTCTGCACATTGCAACCCAAACCTTACTGGTGAGATTAGGGGCTTAAGGTTTAGGGTTCAGGGCTAGGGGTCTTAGGGGTTGAGGATTTCGGGCTCGGGGTTTAGAAGCCCGGCCCTAGGCCCTAGACGCTAAAACCAGGATTCTACAACCCAAAACCCTAAATCCTAAAACCTCAAATCCCAAACCCAATCCCAAATCCCTAGGAGGAGCCCTAAACCCTTAACCCCAAACCCTCAACCCTGAAGCTAGCCGAGTGGCTTCCCAGCATTGGCAATGTGAGCTTGATACCCAGGCAGTGCTCATCACACTGGATTCCGCGGTACCACGCATTCCTGGCTCCCATATTAAGGTTTAGGGTTTAGGGTTTAGGGGTTATGTTAGGGGTATATTGGGATTTATGGGTTATATACGGACGAATATAGGGATTATATAGGGTATAATTATTGGGATAATGGAAAATCAATTGGAAACTACTACTTAGGGTTTATTGGGCTAGTATTAGGGGAAACTACTACTTAGGGTTTAGGGTCTAGGGGTTTAAGGATTAGGGTTATGTTAGGGGTATATTGGGATAATGGAAAATCAAATGGAAACTACTACTTGGGGTTTAGGGTCTAGGGGTTTAAGGGTTTTGAGGTTTAGGGGTTTGGGGTTTAGGGTTTAGGGGTTCCTTGTTTGACCCCCAGCAGCACGATAGTTTAGGGGAAATGCTATATAAGGTGATTAAAAAAAATCCTCCATCCAGCCCCAAAACACCCTAGAATCATTCTCCACGCCCCGAGGATTTACGCTGCACGAATTGCCAGTTTTTGGTTCAGGCTGTGTAGGCTCATGCAGGAGTGTTGGGTTTAGGGTTTCTGGTTGGGGGCAAAATTTCTCTAAGCCAGACAGATGTGGAAGCCGACGGAAGGCCTTGCAAAGGCTGAATTCCTGTTAAAAGAGGTCTCCAACCGAGCGTTCCCTGCCCCCCCAACCCCGCTTAATTAGGTTCATGTCGTCTTATAATTTACCCTCCTAAACTTTAACTCCTAAGCCCTAAGCCCCCAAACCCTAAACTGCTAAACCCAAAGCTCTTACCTAAAGCCAAAACCCTAGACCGGCTACATGGAAACTTTGCCGAGTGGCTTAGCTCGAGGGAGATATCGGGAGTATAGGCGTTTCTGTTCAAGATTTGGGATTTGGAGGGTTCATTTCAAGAAACACTTCCGTATAGCCCAAAAAGGCCATGAGACGAAACCTTGAACCCTACAACTAGGGAATGAACACATATAGTAATCTCGGTGTAGTGGAATAAATCTACAGGGCCATGATATAGCTGCACGCGACCAAAGCAAGATGATTCGGATGCAAGCAATGCGCGGTCTCATCTGCCCACCATTGCTGTTCGGAACCTCGAGCGTGGAGATATCAAATCGTCCCAGCTTCACCGTGCCCCGCCCTTCGCTTTCTTCGATCTCGGCCTGCTGCAGCAAGACAACTGCTTTGAGACCGATGCTGCGGCATTGAGTGATAGGTCCTCCTCCGTAAGGGTGGTGTCTGGCCCCTCTGCTTCCCATAAGGGAAGCTCGAAGAAAACGTCGTAGGCGGGACCCGACCTGAACTGGATCCAACTGAAGCAGCATGAAATGTTTGTGCCTGTGGCGGACTTTCGCACCGAATTCGTGGCCGGGAACGCTGCTAGATGGTGAAACAACACTTGTCTACTAAACCTTAAACCTCAACCCGTAACTCACTAAACCCTAAACCCTAAATCCCCAACCCAACACATAAACCTCTTGAAGGCTGGAGGGCACTCCCTCCAGCAATTAAGGGCCTAGATAGGGGTTCTTTAAAGCGGTCCTACAAGGGGTTTCAAACTAGAAAGGGTCAGGGTTTATGGCTATAGCAAGGACTCAAATAAGTAGAAAGACGAGGGGCTTTACAGAGTCCATGATGCGGAGGCCTACTTAATGGAAATGGGGCTTCGGAGTATTCGAATGCTATGGCTACTGGCTACATAAGCAAATTCAGGGATACTGGTTCTGGACTCACCTCTTTCTAGGGTCTAGGGTGTAGGGCTTAAGGATAGGATTTAGGGTGGGTCTTACCAAACTCCAAATCCCAACCTGTTGCTTGAGAATACACAAAGGCATCCCGATAGCAGCGCCTACATGATCTCCCATGTTTATAGTGGGCTTAGGCTGCAAAGTGAACTTCTACCCTAAGCTTAATACCCTAAACCCTAAACCCTAAACCCATTCCTTTATTCCCTACTAACAAAGGGCAAGCTTTAGGGTCCCCCATACTCTGCCGAATCTCAAAGAGGGTTTAGGGTTTAGGGGTTTAGGGTTTTAGGGTTTAGGTTTTTAGGGCTTAGGGCCACAAGAACTCAACTAAGGCTATCACAAACTAAATTCCATTCACAGCTAGCCAGGCTTGTTCAAGAATGATTCAGAATCTTTTGGGCTTTAGGGTTTAGGGTTTTAGGGTTTAGGGTTTAGGGTTTAGGGCTTTAGGGTGCAGGGTTTAGGGGTAAGAGTTCTAGCATCAAAGCCCCAAGACCCGAACCCAGCACTGTTTCAATCATGCACCTCTGAACTGCCTAGTGCTTCGTGGCTTCTTAGAGAATGAGGCAATAAATCTCATTAGTAGCCCACACCTACATATATATATATATACATAAATGTTTAGAGAGAGAGAGAGAGAGAGCGCGAGAGAGAGAGAGGGCTTAGGTTAGGATTTAGGGTTTTAGGGCTTTGGCTTAGAGACATGTATCCTAGAATCATCCGTTGAGCCCATTCTCCCATTCCCTATTAACCTCAGGTAGGAAACTTCCATGCGAATCAGGCCAGTTGGACATGTGCTCCTGTAGCCAGTCTTCTATGATGATCTGGTACCTGTCTTTCCCTTTCTAAAGAGGGTTGAGGGTTTGGGGCTTTGGGTCTGGCACCTGTTAGAAAGGAT